>JASKGM010007028.1:0-10438 GCA_034509205.1 Ceratonia siliqua
AGAGGAAAATAAATCAGAAGTGATAACAGCATAGATGATAAAGAGGAAAGAAGAAAAACTATGGAGCCGTTGTTCTTGTCTCTTTACTTCTCCAGCCACCCAAATTCCTCAGTTAAAGCGCTTCTCCCAAGCTGTTCGTCTATCTCCAGGGCAAAAGTCCATTCTTTATCTCTTTTTCGGCTTATTTAAATGACTCAGCCCTCATGGCGCCGCGGCTCTAGGTTACAGTGCCGCGGCCCGGGTGTGCGAAATCAACAATCCTAAAATTTAGCCGCAGCGCCGCGGCTCCTCTGACTTTGGGCGCCGCGGCGCCATGCTTTCTGACTTGGCTTTCATGTTTCCTCGCGTTTTTCTGACGCTGCAGTGCTGAGCTTTGTTACTTTAGCCTTAGAATTTCTATTTCTTTTCCTTGCATTACTTCCAATTCATCTATTTTGAAATCAATAAATAAAATTTAGTTAATCTGCTTCAAATGTAATAAAACACAGCTCATATATATGCTTGGAGTGTTAATTATATTACTCAATTATGCAGTTATCAAGGATCATCTACAGGATAAAGTAGCTAAAGTTGCTTCCACTTAAATTGACTTTCTGCCCACTGTCACAACGTGATGGATGGAAAAAATGCACTGTCGTGACTCTAAGGCAACAAAAGAAAAAAAATATAGAGATAAAAATTGGAATCGCTACTAATTAATTATAAAGATAATTGGTATCCTTTAAAACCAAAAATTGGCCCTTGTAACTAGAGAAAAGGTTCGGAAGTCTGATTACGTGTAGGAAAGGTGTTAGGCACCCCACAATATCCATCCCTAATGATGGTTACCCTAAATTTGTTTGTGCTTAAATTTATTATTGTGTTTGAATTACCCCTTTGAATTTATTTTAATTTTTAGAGAGAAATAAAGAAATGAGAAAATTGGACATGTCTCACTGTATAAGTGCCTACGTACCCTTAAGGGATCAAGGTCCACGTAATTCGAATTAATTTGATTAAAATTTGATTAAGACAATATGGGAAGCTGGGTTTCACATAGAGTCCAACAAAATGAGAGATTAATTCCCTACATAAAGTTTGAATAAATAAGGTTAATATGGAAAAATAAATTTTCATATAAAGTTTCAACAAAATGGGAGAATATTTCTCCACATAATATTTGAATAAGTGAAGATGGTATGGGAAATAAATTTTCACATAAAGCTTGAACAAAATGGGAGAATATTTCTTCACATAATGTTTGAGATTTAAAATAGCATTTTTGAAAGTATCAGAGTCAATTTTAAATTTATGAAAGTATAGGGGTCAACTACAATTTTTGAAAATACCGTGGGCCTAACTTGGATTTTTTTTGAAGTATTAAGGTCAGAATTCAATTTTTAAAAATATTGGTCTTAAAAATTAAATTTACTGAACTTCCATAAATCAAATGCACTTTTGAACCCTATGACATTTTAAATGAACCCTAAACTTGTTTATAAAAGGGACTATTTGGGCCCCTTAAAACCTTTTAGAAACCTATTTTGAAATACCACATTTTAATTGGGCATTTGGAACCCCATAGGCCTAATACCCCTCCCTCTTTTTTTTTTTATTTAGGCAACCTGGGCCTTGGATCCATTTTTTAATGTTGTTACTTTTTAGTATTTTTAATGAAGGTGAAAATGAACTAACTAAAAATAGAAGTGAAAAAAAAACAAAATAATAATAATAATGATCAAACTTATACAATCTACACAACCCCATAACCAAACAAAGAAATGATGTATGGGGCATACAGGTGGGAACTGTTTAATAATGTACCAGAACTGGTGATCTCAGGCCAATAGTTATTTGATGCTTCAAAATAATGCATGTTCAAAATTGACTCTTAAATAGCAACATATAGGCTAACAAACCAAGAATCAGCATTGATTTTTGAACAATAGATTATGGAACCAAATTCCCAACCAACAAAGTTGTTCTTTCTAAATAAGTCATGAACTGGCAAAACAGAATCATCTTCCAAAATAAACAGAGTTTGAACCTGTCCAAACCAACTAGTTTTGAACAAGTAAAATCTAAACCCAACAGAACCATCACTCCTAACCATGAATCAACCTCAGATTATTCGGTTTTAACAAAATTATAAGTCAGTATTGATTTCCTGCCTTACCAGATTTATACCTTAGAAACCAAGACCAATCATAAACTAGAATCAAAGAGGATCAGCTTTAAACTCATCTGAGTTTCAGAGCTGGAAGTAGATTAATGAAAACCTAGGTTTCTAAAACCAGGATATTATCTGACAGAGTTCAACAACATATTTAGGATAATTCTAATTCTTACCAGTCATGATACTAACCACCAAATTAGAATCACAAGTAAAAATCATACATAACCCCAAAACTTCCCCACAAATGATTAGATCCTCCCCACCAAGCATTCATTCTTTAAAACCCATTAAGGCAAAAAAATAAACATGAACAGACCCCGGGACAATTAACCATTAACATGTGAATTTAACATATGTTGGCTGTAATTGGTCTATCAGTCTAATATATCATTCCAGACACAATATTGAGGTACAATCATCCAGTGATCTTAGACCCTTTGAACTATCAAAAAAAAAAAGACACATGATACTATCAAATCCATTTTGATCCACAACTCGAATACCATATTTCAGAATTAACTATCTGGGTAACCATTCAGGGACAGCAAAGAAGATTTTATTTTCTTCGTCAACATATATACATTACCAGAAATCAATCCATCTTCCCAATAATACAAATCTAATACGACATATTTACAACAAAAAAAAGAGAGATACTAGCATCAACAACTACTGAAATAGCATTCAAAAGGATAATTAAACTCCTGAAATTAGCCTGACAATTTCAAATTTACAGAAGTTTGCCACAAATTCATAGCGATAACTAGACAAGGGAGCTAAAATTTACCTCTCTAGAGACAAATTACTTGAGCTAAAGTTTCAGAAAGGGGGGTTTTCTGAGATTGCCCTCTTCTTCTGAAATCACCCCCTGCTTTTTTCTCCTTCGCCAGCTCCATAATCGACCATTCAAACCTTCGTTTCCTCTAAAAACCAGTCTCGGTCTCGCTAAGATCCCCTTCGTTTTTGCTTGATTTCCTTCCTAGCTTTGCGATCTCCCAAAGACGCTCTCGGTTTCATCTTTGATTTTTTAGAAATCTGCTTCGTCTCCCCTTATTCGCTAATCCTCGGTCTTCCTTTATAGCTGGGCGACAACGCCATGCCTCCTCCCTGTTGCCGTGTAGTCCACGATGACGTGAGGGTGAGGGATTTCAGAGAGTGGGGTTGCGTTAAGAGACCGGTTATGGCAGAGAGTGGGTACAGAGAGAGTGGGAGAAGCATGGTGGGGGAGAGCAGGCCTTGCATGGAGCAGAGGTAAGGGGTCACGGGGGAAGGCAGGAGAAATGGGTATAGGCCCAGTGAAATTGGTATGGGAAATGGGTATGGACTGGGCTGATGAAGTGGACCTGTTTGGATATTGGGTCATTAAAAAAGTTCTTGGGCTTTTTTTTTCTTTTTCTCTCATATTTCTCTTTTTTTTTTGTCTTTTTTTTTAGTTAATTATATTTTTTTGTTTTTTTATCACGATTTTTAATATTAATATTTTTCAATTAGTCTTCTTCTTTTTTTTATTATTCTTTTTGTGTGCCTGGACAAAATCCAATGTTTACAATTATGATAAGTGGTTTGGAAGATTTCATTGACAGAACCATCTCCTTACCTCCCCAATATGTTGATAACGCTAGAATGATAAAGAATCCTGAATTCATCAACTGGAAATGATTAAACTTATTTTTAATGAGTTGTTTCTACGCCTCTACTACAACTGAACCAATGGGCCATATTGTTGGTTTCACCATAACCTCAGAAATATGGGAAACTCTTCGACAGCGATACGAGTCATCATCCACCACCAAAATTATAAGCATCAAAGCTCAAAATTAATAGCTAAAGAAGGGAGAAAGCTCCATTCAACATTACCTTACACAACTAAAATCCATAACTAACCGCCTTGCTGCCATCAGAGAACCAGTTAGCTACATGGACCACCTTGGTTACTTGAAGGGCTGCTGGTAGAATACGACCCTTTTGTCACCGCCATCTATAACAGAATCGACCAACCCAGCTTTGAAGATATCCAAAGCCTATTAATAAGCTTTGATATTCATCTCGAATGAAGAAACACTTCCAAGATAACCAAAGTCCAATTCCTTCATGCATAACCTGCTTATCTGCAATCAGCTACTAGGAAACAATTCCACCATAAAAAACCATGGACCCAAAACCAATCTCAATCCAACTACCAAAAGAATCTGACCCAATCTGGTCTCTTAGGCAAACCTCCCTTAACTAATTCAAACTAACCATGGAGCCAAAAATCACAATATAACAGGCCCAAAGTCAAATGCCAAATTTGCTTCAAAATGGGCCACACTGCAAATATACCATAGAATGAATCCGTCTTACTAGCCTTCTCCACCTCAAGCCAATTTAGCCTAAGCCAACACAAATCAAAACCAAACTACTCCAGTTAACTTACAACAGCCCTTCCCGCCAACATCTTTCTCTTCTAACACCTTAGTTTCAGCTTACCCCGACACTGCATCAACAGAAGCTTGGCTTCTGGACTCAGGAGTGACTCATCATCTCACTCCATCACTGTCAAATCTCTCTCTACACACCTTATCAAGGTAACGGTCGAGTTATTGTTGGTAATGGTAAAACTATTCCAATTTCTCACACTAGTCACAAGACACTAACATCATCTCCTCGACCTCTTTCACTCAAAAATGTTCTGTCACTCCACAAATCACAAACAACTTAATTAGTGCGTCAAAATTATCTTCTGATAATAATGTGTATGTTGAATTTCACCCCATATTTTTCTCTTGTGAAAGATCATACAACACACAGTCCACTCCTCCGAGGTCCACTTGAACAAGGACTTTAAAAAGTTTCATCTCATTATCATTTTGCTCCTCTCAACCATCATCTTTTGTATGCAACGAAGACACCAGCTGCCTATGGCATGCCATATTAGGATACCTCAACCTTGATGTTGCTGCAAAATTTCTTGCTTCATGTAATTTACCTTCTATGATAAATGAAAACACACTTTTTCACATATGTTCTATTTCTAAACATCACAAGCTACCTTTCATTCTTTCTAATTCAAGGGCCTCTCACCTTTTTAACTTGATACATGTTAATCTTTAGGGCCCTGCACCCATAAATTCTGTAACTGGAGCTAGATATTTTCTGCTATTCATAAATCACTTCTCCATATATACATGGATATACTTCCTAACAACCAAAGATCAAACATTGCAGATATTCAAACAATTCTACAATCACTTTCTCACTTAATATGACACCAAAATCAAACAACTTCACTTTGATTGGGGCGAAGAATTTAGATATCTCCACAAACATCTATTCTCTTTCAGAATTCACCACCAAATTTCATGCCCACATACATCTCACCAAAATGGAAGAGTAGAACGAAAAAATATACACATAGTAGAAGGAGGATTAGTTTTTCTTCCCATTCACATCTTCCCCAAAAATACTGGCTTTATGCTTTCCATAAAGTCGTGTTTCTCATTAATAAATTACCAACTTAAGTCCTCAACCATAACACACCTTTTTCAACCCTGCTTAATGAAAAACTAAACCATACAACCATTCATATCTTCGGCTGCACCTACTTTCCTTTATTACGACCATACAATCAACACAAAATAAAATACCGCTCCACAAATATACCAAGGTCATAGTGCAAATCATAAAGGATGTCTATGTTTGGACCTTATCTTTAACATAATCTTCATCTCTCGAGATGTTTTAGTTGATGAAGCAGATTTTCACTTCTCCTCTTCAGTCTCCAACAACCCCATTACCATAAACTCTTAACTCAAAACCTATCATCCTAATGACACATTCATATCTCTCACAGTACCTTCATCAACCAAATACTCAACCAAAGACACTAAGCCAAAGTCAAACCTCAATTGAGGAACCAACAACTTAGTCTCATCCACAAATACCCTCTCTTAATCAGCCTTTGGAATCCATAACCACCCGTCACCCTCTAGAAACCACACTTTCAATAGAAATACCAAGATAATTTCCCATAACTCATAATGACCATCATATGATCACTAGATCAAAAGTTGGCATATTTAAACCTAAAGCTTACCAAATAACTTCTCAAATTGCCCCTGAACCTCCAAATCATAAAATAGCCCTAACCATTCCTCAATGGAAATAGGTAATGGACACTAAATATTTGGTACTAGTCAATAATAACACATGGTCTCTAGTTCCAAAACCAACATCACATAAGATTATAGGTATCAAATGGGTTTTTAAAGTGAAGCTCAACTCATATGGATCACTCGAACGCTACAAAGCCCATCTTGTAGCTAAGAGATATCACCATACATATGGAATAGTCTATACCGATACCTTCAGTCCATTGGTTAAATCAACCACCATTGGCATTGTACTATCCTTAGTAGTAATATACAACTGGACTATCAAGCAACTTGATGTTCAAAATGCCATTTTTGTGTAAAGAACTCATAGAGACAATATTTATGGCTCAACTCCCTAACTATGAAGACTCAACCTATCTTGAACATGTTTGTCAATTGCACAATGCCATTTATGGGTTAAAGCAAAGTCCTCGGGCCTAATACACCAAAGCCCAATGCCTTCATCAATGGGGATTACTCAAAACTCAATCTGACTGATCAATGTTCATCAAGCATACACCAACATATATTGTAATAATTCTGGTGTACGTCAATGACATTGTCATCACAGGGTTCAACATAGAAGGCACTCGTCACATTACTCAGCAACTTCATCAATAGTTTGCTCTTACGGACTAAAGTAACTTATTCTATTTCCTTGGTCTTCAGGTTACCCACACTCAATAATCACTTCACTTACACCAATAAAAGTATATCAAAGAGCTACTTCACAAAGCAAACATGGATAATTGTAACCTTATAACCACTCTTATGACAACTAATGCACATCTCTCTCTTTATGATGGGGAACCACTTCAAGATCCTACCCTGTATCGCAGCCTGCTTAGTGCATTACAATATTGCACGCTCACTTGCCCTAAAATTTGTTTTGCAATGAATAAGACATGTTAATTCCTTCATGCACTAACTAATGTTCATTTAAAAGAAGTAAAGCGCATTTTGAGGTACCTTCAAAGGACCATTACTCATAGTATCTCCTTCACAACTAACTCCTCCCTATCACTCACTTGTTACTCAGATGCAGATTAGGCTAGTTGCTTTGATAATAGACGAAGCACCAGTGCTTACTACATTTTCCTGAGATCTAACTTAATTTCTTGGTCTTCAATTAAGCATAAAGTTGTCTCGATTTAGAACTGAGTCTGAATATAAAGCTCTTGCAAATGCCACAGCAAAAATCACTTGGATTGAATTAATACTCAAAGAGCTTGGTATTCCTTATCAACTACCCCATGTCCTATATTGTGATAATCTCAGTACACTTCACTTGGCTGCTAATACTATTTTCTATGTTAGAACAAAACATATTGAAATAGATCATCATTTCATCCGAGGGAAAGTCATGACTGGTTCACTTCTCCTCAAGCACATTTCTTCTTATCAATAACTTGCATATCCTTTAACTACGGTTCTGTCCACTGAACACTTTCTCAATCTTCACAACAAGCTCACTGTGCTTCACCATCTAGTTTGCTTGGGGGGGATGATAAGCATATCAATTATAATGATGTACAGCAAGTTGGTAATGAGTTTGAATATGACAAGCAAGTGGATACTAAATCTAAATAAATGTGACCTTATCCTCTACCTCTCTGCTTGTGATGTAGTTGCCCACTTGTGTTGCCATAACCGAATTCGCCACCTTCTGTTGCTTTTCGTATATGCTCAATTAGTCACTTTAGAATTGTTTATTGTAATTCAATTCAGCTACTTGAACTATAAATATGTAATGGTTCCATGTAAATGATATACAAGAAATACAGATTCATTCTATCACATACGAATTCCTTCTTCTCCCTTTTATCTTCGAATATCTCTTATTTCCTTTCTTAGATTTAAATAATAATATTAAGCTTGTTTAATTTAAACAAATTGAATTTAAAAAGTTTAAAATTAGCTCGTTTAATTTGTAAATAATCTATTTTAAAAAAATTAAAAATTACAATTTTATAATATTTATATTTATAAATTATATCATACATATTATATTACTATAGCAAGTTCATTTAGCTCGCTAAAAATGTTTATATAATCTTAAACATACTTTAATACCCCTTAAGAGACTATTAAGTTAAGTAAGAGAAGTTATAAATTTATTTATTTATAATGCATAATAAGTTAAATACTCAAAAAAAATTAAAATATGAGCTTGTAATAAAAAAATTTTAAAATTAAATGCATGGCAGATTTGCTTAAGAACTTAAGTAGGCCCATGTAAGATAATTTTGGGTTTAGGCATAAATAGTGGTCGACTGAATCACTTGGAGCAGTCGACCAGATTGTTGGCTTTAGCACTATATAATCACATTTAACGCTGAAAAACTTAGAAAAGAAAGGGAGAGATGGCTAGGTGTGCAAAGATAAAAAATCTGAGGTACGTTCCATGGTTTCCTAGTGATTAACTCTCAATTTTACATTAGGATTACCCCTATTCCTTCCCTAAGCTTGTAGAAATATTTGCTTTGGTTTTGTCTTGATTGTAGAATCTGTGTGGTAGTGTTCTCTCATGTTCTTGCTGCAAGAGACCTATTGGCAACCTAATTGTCACAATTAAAGGTTAATTATTTGTCTCTGACACCTTGAACTTGTTACCATTAAGATCTTTGATATTTTCCCCAATTTATATTTACACCCTAGGCTCTGAGCAAGTTTAGGGAAAATTCGTCAAAAATTTTAGAATGATCTAGCCTCAATAAAACTAATTCAAAAAATTTATTTGTACCATTATAGTCTGAAACGATCTGAACCTGAATCTAACATCCTGTGATAACGCTTTGATAAGTCTGGTGAGTAAAATTCTCATATTTTAGTAAACTAAGAATGTTTGTAATTGTATATGTATGTGCTTAGTAACATATAAATATATGAATTATGGTGTCTAATCATGTTCTGAACATGTTTATAAATTTTAATTTGAAATTGTGAATAAAATTTTCTTTTAATCCTAAAAGACACCCTGTGTGTATTATTCTATATTTTTAAAGAAATTTTTGAACATGATTTTATTCTACTTTAAAAAGTACCATATTATAGATTAACATGGAATTCTAAACATACCCTATTTAGGTAAAAATTTGTATTTTCTTGTCACGCCCTATTTTAGGACACGTGACCGGTGTAAGAAATCACCCTTCAGATAATTTCCTACCAGCATAAAATACTTATACAATTAATATCACTTACACTTATCTTTAAATGAATAATAAAAGTTCAATATACTTTCATAAAAATTTCTAAGTCATAAATTTAATAAAAATTTTGGTAGAATTTTTCCTAAAATATGGACTATCCTAGGGTACAAATATGTAAAAATATAAGGTAGACAAGCCCACCATCAATCAGAAGCCTCAGTGGCTTAAACAAAAAACAATAAATGGTCCAACATGGACTGTATCTACTAACTACATATAAATTATGCAATTACTATTTACAGACCAAGAACCTTATTCAAAAAATGTAAAAGAATGCAACTTATCTAACAATATCTACTATCCACTAAAATACTCCACTTTTACTCACAGAGGTGCTTACCAATTCAATCAGTGGGTTCAAAGGGAGCAGACGGAGCCGAAGGAATATCACCAGTGATCTGATCTGAAAATGTTAAAATTTGAGGGGTGAGTCCACCGACTCAGTGAATGAAAACAAATTTACCAATTGATACATGAACTCCCAGGTATACGTGCATTACCAGTTAAATCACATGAAACCTCGTTCAGTATTTAGAGATTTTACTTTAATATAATATGTAGCTAATGCACCTTACATCTGAGAAGTAAAATAAATTATATTTTCACAGTCATATCATAATGATACTTAATAATATCAAGTTAAAGAGTGGTTGTGTTCAGAAAATACTCAAATAAGGAAAATCGTAAATTCCTATGATCCATAACAATTTCAGGGGAGAACCAAAATTGAGAAAACAGTATTCCCGCTCCAGAAGATAAAACTCAACTAGAGGGTAACCTGATCCTCACCTTCAGGAACTGCACTCACCAAAGGGAAATATCAAATTTCCTATTTCCTTCTGGAGCATTCTCCTCCAGAGGAAACCATACATAACAAAACTCAATCTTCTGTCAGGAACTACACTCACTGACAGAAGTACCATTTATCAGGAACTGCC
>JASKGM010007029.1:0-10434 GCA_034509205.1 Ceratonia siliqua
CATTATTACTACCATTGCTTTGATCTGTGTAACAGAGAGGAAACCAGAAAATCTTTTTACCATAGCATCCATGAACCACTTCCATTACGAATAAAGATATGCTACACTTATAAATTTATTTTAATATATTAAATGAATTTGACACCTAAAGGTTGACCTCAATGCTAAATGAAGTGTAAGTTAAATCATGATCATTCATTTATATATAAATAATTATAATTATATACTTTTTTTAAAATATTTTAAAAAAAAATCATAACTATCCAATTACATACGGACGACCACGTGACGATCAAACCAGATCCATATTAATGTTAAACTACATAACAAAAAATTCCTTCTGTACGTTTTTAAGTGTTCACGGAATTAGTTGTCCAGTTTAGAAGTTCAGGGGAATTTTCTGCACAAGGCCTAAAAAGTTGAGAAGAGTAAATTACATTTTAGCCAAAACATTCCATCCTCCAAAAAAAATATAATTTTTATTTGTGTATAACCAATACAAAAAATTACTTTTTAAATAGCACCCTATAAAATAAAATCAAAAGCAAAAATTTCAACATTCTAAAACAAAAATATTCTTACTCAAATAAAAAATTATAAATTTAAATTATTTTACATATTAATAATAATGTTAAAAACACTAGTAAAGCACACCTAAAAATAAGTCCACGTATGTCTCAAGAATTGTCTAATATGCGGATCGCTTCAGAAATTGAGTTTTCTTATCAAATAGGCACAAAAAGCACTTTTTTCCTTCTCAAGAGCAAAGTACAACCGATACAAATTCATTTGTAGTTCAAGTTAATAGTTAAATATGATAGATATTAGAACTTAGCTATAAATTGAATGGATAACCCATATCACCAGTATTATGCTCAATCATACTTCACTTTCATTTTCTCCATTCTTTATGATCTATCTAAGCTGACTACATTAGAGTTCGAAGCACTAAAACTTCAAACTCTGTAAAATCATATATACAAAGGCCATCCCAATTAAGATGTAATTTTGTTTGTTTCAAAGAAATTTCAATCCTATATCATTTATATAAACTACAGACTACATTGTCATATAAAGAAGGGTAGAGCTACTGTATCTGAAACAAGTAAATTACTAGTATGATTCATAGATTTCGTGGTATTTGGTGATTTCCACAGGCGTCTACAGTTTTATAAGCATCTTTGCTATCTCAGAAGTCATCAATCCGACAAAAGATTGCAGCATCCACCTTCTAATGCTGCAATTTCACCAGGAACACGTACAATGCTTTAAAATAAGGCAGCTCAGACAAGTGGACATGCCCCTTAAGCTCCAATGCAGCTATCAACCAATCAGTGACGTATCACAATGCCCTTATAATGCAATTGCCACATAACAAGACGTGAACTACATTCATATTGGGTAGTTCCCTGTTATAAGTTATCAATCTGATGTTATTTGCTTGCTGAATGTACTGAAATAAGGAAAGGCAAGAAATGAAAACTTTACCAAGTTGACCCTTCTCAATCAGATCTCTCTAACTCCCGAAATCTTTTATCCCAATCCCGAGCCTCGTACTCTTGCTCAAGTAAGTCCTTGTCAGTGCTATATACAATTTGATCTTGTTCTATGACTGTCTTTTGGGCCATGTCTCGAGCACTGATAAGCTGAATGCCATAAAAGTAACTTAATGTCTTAGGAGGGGTGCACTGCATAAACCTTATACAAAGAATCTTCCACAGAAGCCCAACATCATTTTATCATCTTTCCAAATCCTCCTCCCTTCTTAAAAAACCCAAAAAAGGAGTGGGACCCAAAAGCACCAAAAACGAAAAAAGAAATAGCATAACTGGGCATATGATCAGATTGGATGTAATAAAATAATCAGCATCCACCATCTCGACAATGATATAGATACCAGATGAAATGAAAAAATGAGTTCATCGACATTTCATTCTAGACATCATTTCTGAAATTCATCTACATCTTTACATGGTCATCAATAAGGATACCTTTAAATTACTAAGCAATGCTAGTGTCCTAATAAAATAGAGCGAGCAGTTTAATGAAGTATCTGAAGCAACTAAGAAAACAAATGAAAAGTCAAAAGCCATGAAGCGCTTCTAAAAAAATCACTAATCGTTACGTATGGACCACTAATTGAACCAAAGCAACAACATAAGGTGTAAAGATGCTCGTCTTATCACAAAACAAGAGCCTGATCGAGTGAATTCAAACAGATCTTTCAGTAGAAACCTACTCATCAAAACTATGGAACTAAGGAGATTTCCTAACTACAATTGAATATCAAGTCACTTCTGTTATGTCAAATGCTTATATTAATTTTTTGGCAACAGAGAAAATGGGATTCAGATTTTCCAGTGTTTGTGCGGAATATCAACTAAAACCATACAAAGGAATAATTGAAAGGATGGTGCATCATATCATGCGGCACATAACACATATGATGAAGGAATTGTCCTTGTCCTAATTATGGTTATTATGCCATTAACTTCTGATCATCACAATATCTTCTATAATGCTGGTGTCTTTACTTTCTTCCCTGAAGAGAACACAAGTGTGCAACTAGCATGTGAAGCAAATAAGCAGCAACCCTATGATTTCCCAGCGAAAGATTTGGCAAATAAACTTCAGAACTGGCGAGATACCTAACACAAAATCCAGAATTTTGATGCAATAATTTACAGAGACAACCTCACATATCTCACCAACATGTCAGCCACAGCAGCATAGACAATCAGCCAAAATCAAATTGACGTATTGAACTAATCATAATAAGTGTTTGGGAAAAATGCTAGAAGGTGTTCCTTAGCAGAATACATACCTAAGGTGTCTATTCATTTATCCTGCCTAGTCTTATCCTCGTGTACATGGGCCATTAGGCCTCTTAGGTGTCTATAATACCTCTTGTCATTCTTCAAGAAAAATATAGTGTTATTTAAGTTTGACATATATACCATACAGATCAATAAAGAGGAAAATTGAAAATTCAGATAATTTCTTTAGTGAACGAAATTAGCCTAATAATAGTAGATAAGAAAGCAGCTCATCTACTGGGAAAACAAACTAATTAGAACTATCAAACTATTTGATGGAATTGGAAACCATGTGTTCAAAATTTGAGACAGCATGCATACATTAACCATACAAAAGAATAATAGATAAACATATAAAATTGGCTACCTTCTGCCTAAGTGAAACGTCAGGCAATTCAAGTACACGTGCACACTGCTGCCTAACTTTGTTTCTCTTTTCAATTTCAGCATTTCTTTTACGAATAAAGAACCATCGAACCAGAGGAATTGCAAAGAAAGAACCAGCATAAATCTGCAAATATTATTCAGTATACGGATGACAGCAAAGGTAAACTAATAACTTTAAAAACAAGGATTCACACTCCTTATACAGATACTACTTTAATGTCAGTGCAATAGAAGAACAAAACAATTTGGCAAACTATCAAAATTTTTTTATTTATGATCTTCAGTATCTAAATTTTCAAGAGCAATCCCATTCCCTCTAATATTTAATGGCCATAGCATGGTAAGAGAAGCATCAATCAATGACATAAATAAGTTCAGGATCAACCCTCTTTTATTTATTCACTTTTTTCATCCTTTAGAATCATCCCTGCCTCAAACTAGCATGATGATCAAGACCACTTTGTCTGGTTTATAATGAGCACCTTTAGACTCTTTAAGAAGTGAAATAAAAACTGAAAATACATTCACTGAATCGCTGCTAAGATAATACCATGTGTTTATGACTCAAATCTTGTAATACACGCACATTATTGATGGGATTTACCTCATCTAAAGGCTAAAGTTCTGTTTACCAAGGAATTAATATAATTCAATCAAATCATTGTTATTAGCTGCTATAACATTTCCTGATCCTGTTTTTCTCATCTTTTTATTCTTTTTCCTCCCTTGATCATTAATTAAAAAGATGCCAACAGGGCCAATATTCCATGCATGAGACACTTCAAAGTTCAAATCCAAATAGTACCTCCCTACCTATTCTCTGAACTATTTCAATGACTACATATTATATGTAATTATATATCAACCACTGCAGTCAGACCATCCTCAATGTTGACATAAGCATTCACCAATCAATGCTCTTACATTTATATTCATTCCAGTACTTGAACCCTAATTATTTGCTCCAAAGTCCAGACCAAGAAGTAAATCTGTATACTTTCAAGTGTCAGCCCTTAAAACTTAAATTTAAACTCTAAAACCACAGTTCTCTAAGCAAGGGGGGTAATTCATGCAATTATTATCTTATATTCACAGCAAATAGATGACCATTAAAGATCTAAAATTTAGCAACTATCTTATATTAACAATATAGCTTAATGAGGATTTCCTTATTCAAAGTAGAACCAAAGAAAGTAAAGTACATTTTTGGATAATCAAAATACTGGTCACACCTGGAGAAGAGGAAATAAGTCGGCCACAAATTTAATGAAGCTGCTAGGTGCAACTGCCATGTCTCTTTGAAGTATTAAAAAAAATGAAGTGAGGAAACTGAAACAAGATAACAGAAAAACTATAACTAATAAATCATGTTGAGAGCATACTTCAACATGGTTCCAAGAATGATAACCCCAAACAGATTAAGGCCACCCAAGCCAATGACCATTGCTCTCTCTGAGGCACTAGTTTTACTGCAATAACAGATTTACCCATGTCATGATTTAAACAGAAATGGACAACTACCAATAGGTCAGAACAAATACAATAAAGAACCTGAATTGCCATTTTTGCTCCTTGAAAAACTTCTCAACACCTCCAACCCAATCTGTCCATCTTCTTCCAACATATTCCTTCTGTGTAGTCCTTTGTGAAGCAGCTGTCCGCTGCAGAGATGGAAACCTATATAGGATATTTCCCTGCATAACAAGCAATCTACAAGTAAATAAAAGAGAAAACGAGATTCATTCCTGGCAGAAACATTTAATATATGTATATCAGTGGCAAAAGGCATTAAGACCTACAAGGAAGAACTTATGCTTTATGTAAAACAAATAATTAGTAATACTTGTATCCTTAATAAAAAAAAATTGCGCAGTTATAACAATTGGAGGGTGGGGAGGGAAAGATAAGTTTTTCTATTTTAATCCATTACATAGCATCAGCATACCTCCTCATCAATTTCAGGCTGACCATCAAATCGTAAAAGAATAGGTAAAACATAGGACTCGTCATCCTGGAACCAATCAAAGATACAAGGGACAATAAATGAGAAAGTTAATAAATTAAATATAGTAAAAGAAGAGATCATGGCTCTGGAACCAACATAATATATTAGGAGAAACGGAAGAAGAACAAATGAGAAAATAAGGTAAATGACAAACTAAGGTAAGTTGGTCAACTAGTGTAGTATTGCATGCAGTTTAGAAGAAAAATTAGATAATTTTAACGGAAAAAAGATTATATACAGTTTACAAGCCTCAAGCAGGACCTTGGGATTAAAATATAATTTATAAATTAAAAATATCCAATGAAAACACTGAGGGGTATCGATGAATTATATTGAAATAATTTTAGAAACAATTACAAAGATAAGAGCATTATGAGGCAAAGAAATCACAACATGAGATTTCAAAATGATTAGCTGAAATCTTCTATAAGAAATTTAATTTTGATTACTTGTAAATTATAAAAAATACTGGTAATCCTAGTGAAAAATGCTACAGCTGAGTATTCTGGATAAGCACGTGTGCTCCAAATACATGAGCAGAACAACAAACTAAAGACACCAAAGCAATATTCTGTCAAGAAAATCAATTACCTTAAGTCCCTCTCTAGAATCTATATCAAGATATGGAGCAAGTTCTTCAGCTGCAACAACACCACCATTAGATGCAATGTACTGTCCAATCTGCATATAAAATGAGCACAGTGGCGGAGAAAGATGATAAGGTGGATGACAAACAACATAATGTAAGATAATAAATGAGAATATGTTGGGAACCAAACATAGTAACCTCTTATTTGGAACAGTACAATATATATATATATATATATATATATATATATATATATATATATTTATGATATCAAGTCTTACAAACAGCATAAACACTCCCTGTAACAGAGTTCTTCACACATAACAATTACAAGAAAAGATACAAACACGTCTACCTATTAGAATGTAAGATTACAGGATAACAACACACTACAATCTACCAGCACTTTGAGTGGCTGGACACTCCAACTCCTAGCAATTCGAGAGGCTAGGACTCTCCTCCAAATCCCAATTCAAAATATTTGCCTAACTCCCCTACCCTCCTTCCTCTCTCATATAACTGCTATTCTGAATAACTTCCCTTATTCAAAATATTCCTGTTATATTTCCTAAATACTCCTGGTATTCCCTGGTATCTAACAGAATATGCATTTATATAGGGTAGCTCACAAATAAGATGGTGGACAATAAAAAAGAAAAAGGTCAAATAAAAAGGTCAAAACTTCACAGTCGAAAAAGAAGCAGAGAAGAAAATAAATTATCAAAGGCAACGGACCACTGAATTCAATCCTCAAATATTACCAACTTCCATCTATCTTCTTCAATTCCTTGATTTGGATCACCATCTCCAAATACAAATGAGAAGACCTATTGAAAAACAATATCAAATCAAAATCACTTTGCTTTACTAGAAACAGGAACAACACAAATGTAACTCTATTGCATCACACACCGATTCGATGTAGTTCATCTTGTCATCATTAGTTTGAATCCTTCGCCTCCTATAGTAATATGGATCCCAGTACCTTTCATAATATAAAATTGAAGAGATGTCAAATAAAAGTTATCCCAGAAAAGTTGCGTATTTTAAGTTGCATGAAACTAGATGTCAGTTATAGACATGCTTCAGACTGACTATAACTGGCGAAGATTAATAATATATCTAATTCAATTAAATAGCAGCGATACCACTTTCCCATCTTTTACGGGCCAACATTGACGCAGGGAGGGAGTAAGGAGGATAGCAATATTCCAAAGTAGAGCTAGAACAGAAGAACGAAAGAGACAAAAGTAGGGTTGTTACACAAAGAATACACTATGGGGAGAGATATCTCTGATATTTCATAAACAAAGCTAAAAACTAAACTTACAGACGAGAAGAATAGAACATATACAGGAGGGGGGGTGGGGGAAAGGCCTCATGTGAAGGCCACATGACTAACCAAAACACAACTAAAACAAACAAGAAAGCAACAGCTTTGAACCTAAGCTACTAAGAGGTCACATGCAGCTCACAAGCTACACATAAATACATAAAACGCACATAATAACGGAACAAAAGGCAGAAACATTAAGAAATAGAGATAAACAGAGAACTGGAAGGTAGGATTGGGATGGCTCCTGCATCAAACTCCCCTTCTTGAAACTGATCTGGTGACAGGAGGAATCAGTTTCAATCCAAACAACCCAAACAGTGCTTGCCTCTTCCTTGACAATGTAACAAAACACATGTTGACGAAGGTTAAAACCAATTGAACCAGGAATCCAGCAAGATAGAATAACTCTTGATTGCATAAGATATACTCTTTAAAAGCCACAGATACCAACGCGTCCTCAATCTGCGTTTTCCCTGCCTCTCCTTGATCGCAGTCACCAATTTGATTATAAAGACATAACTGATGTCCAGTCATTTCCAAAATGTCTTCAGATGAGGTCACCCCATAATTCCATGTTAATTCCACAACAAATTGGAATTCTTTGGACCCAATTCTAAGAAGAGCATTGGCATACTTCTCCTCATTATACTTGGGTTGATTATCACTTTTGGTGTACGTGCAACCTCAGTCATAACAGCTACGCTCAGTCCATTAACTCTGTCAGTGCTGGTTGACACCACTTTCCTGGACATTGTTTTGGCAATGTGATCAATATGTTCAGCTGTCATATCACCCTGCTCCAATTGGCACATCTCAAAAAGTAGCTGCTTCATAGAATTCGTGGTAATGGGATTGAAAACAACCTCACAAGTTCCAACACTCTAAAGGTAGCCAACGTTCGTTCAGGTATAAGTGGAGGGTGATCCGTTCCCCACTAATATTTTCTTTCCATAGTTGAACGTAATCAAAACCAAAGTCAAATAATCTTCTATTTGAATAAGCAGTCAAACAATTGGAGAAGAAACTGCCTTTATCAACTATTTCGGCCACAATCTCATATAGAAACACTTTAATAGCATTCCTTCCCATTAGTGCACCCAAGGTAGGCACAACGAATTCATCCTCAGTAAGAAGGCAATCAATGTCAATTCCAGCTTGACTTCTTGTCCCCCTAAGGCTACTCCTCCTCAAGGCAAAGGAAAGTTTTCCACTAACTGGTAGTTATTGATGATCCTAGTGTCAGACGCATTTCTAGGTTTGTGTTAGGCTGGACATCTCATACACAAAATTTGGGAATTGTTACATAGAGGTCCACTTTTAAATTACAATTAGCGTTTCCACCATGAAAGTTTGCATAAAGCTTCGGTTCCTCTAATAAACCCATATACATACAATCCAAAATCACTGTATTTTCGTATTCAGACATTATACCATGCAAGAGCTCTATCTTCACTTGAAGTGACAATGCTGGCAGAATTCTAAAAGCATCCCTCAAGCTTCGATGAACAAAGCTATGACCCCCTTGACCTCCCTTTATCATTAGTTCTCCAAGACAACTATAATTTCTAACACATGCCGATGCCCAGAATCTGAGTATGAAGAAGATCAATATGGACAACATGCCACTTTAATTCATTGGTTACTTGTAACTTCCACAAATCAAGTTGAACAAATTCTTTGCACATTGAACCTTGATGAACAACAATAATTAGAGTGTCAAATTGAAGCTCTAACCTGAGTGTAGCAGCTCCATCAACTTCATTAACTTTATTCTTGCTGATTCACAGAACTTCCCAGCACATTGTTTTTGCAATCAGGCCATCAGTCACATTACACTGTCCTAGTTGGCATATACTAAAAGGTACCTCCTTTATCGAATTCCTTGTAATGGAGCTCAAAACAACTTTACGAGCTCTAGTACTCTCTAGAGATAGCAGACGTTCTCCATTTAAAGGATTTAAATTTTTTTCTGCTTCGCGAAAGTCTAATATCCAGGTGCTAGATTCTAAGTAACGACACATTGGGGAACCCGGTGTTATAGATCTCATTTGTTCAGAAAGAACCACAGACCAGCGAGCCCAATCACTTCGGATTGGTTCACATGAAACAGAAATAAAGAAGCTAGTGTGCTCACCCACATGCACATAAGACACACTCCTTGTTTCATTTCGTGAGCTGTTTGAACTGGTCTTAAACCAGCGGCAAACGGAGTCTCCCTCTTCACCTCCCCAATACTCGCTTTCAATATTCAGAGTTATTTCTTCAACGACAGTTCTAAAACTATTCATACAGAAAGTAATTCGGATTTTATAGGGTGAGTATGCTCCACAAGACTTGCTGTAATATGTCGAAAGTTGCCCCCTTTTGACCAGTCAATCCCGATTCCACTGAAATAGAGCTTGGGCACTGCATGTTTTGACTTTGCCACTTGAGTCGGCCTAGACGCAGCTTGAATGGGAGTCTCGCTCACGATATAACCCATATCCTCTTTCTTCACGTTCTCATCTCTCTTCCCACTTGCCATTCTTTCACTATCTTCTTCCAACTCTGGGTAAATGTCATAAATAGGTTCGATTTCTTCACCTTCCCACTCTGAACAATCCTCGGTAGTGTCATGGAACAGATTCTCGACGCTTTGGGTTGAGTCGTCACCGCTAGTACTGTTTTCCGACACACTCAAACTTTCTGGGTCACCCGCCATGGAATGGGTCTTCGCCTGAAACTCCATAGGTGCTTCCGCACACCATTGTTGGTGTTGTAGAGCCCGTAAAGATCGCGATAAGTCTTCGATCAACCTCTTCATCTCAGCCAACTTGGCTTGCTTCTCCTGGGTTCCTCTACTGCCTCTGCTCTTCGCACGCCCACCCCTCTTTGGCTCTGATACCGCTTGACGCAGGGATGGGGAGGAGGGTAGCAATTATATGTAGAATAGCTTGGACGATAGAGTGAAAGAGACGAAACAGCACTCTAGGGTTCTTCACAGAGGCAAAGCTCTAACATTTCTCATAAACACCGACTACAAACTAAACTAAACAGACGAGAAGAATAGAACAAATACAGGAGGGGGGGGGGGGGAGGCCTCACGTGAAGACCACATGACTAACCAAAACACAACTAAAACACAAACAGGAAAGGAACAGTTTGAAACTAACGGCTGTTGGAATGATTTTTATTTTATTATTTTTTAAAATAATTTTAAAAACTATTTTAAAAAATAATTTTATAAAATAAAATAATAAAAAATTTATTTAGATAAAAATATTTTTTATTAATTATTTTACGTGTTCTTTAAAAAATAAAT
>JASKGM010007030.1:0-10432 GCA_034509205.1 Ceratonia siliqua
ATAAAAGGAACGATTTTTGTTTTCGTATTTCCTTAAGGAATACATCGATCCAACAATTGATTTGTAAGGCGGCTTTCTCCCTTGACTCTAGAAACCTACCTATTTCTTTTAAAATGGAAAACTCTCCAAGAGCTAATGAATTGGTACTCTATGGCAATCCTACGCCCAGTGATATACAATTTATGCATAGTCCTCCTTTTTCGTTCCCTTCCACTAGTAGCGCGCTTTGCCTCTTTGTTCAACTATGTCGGACGCGCAAAGCGCTCCACCTGAATTAGAACTCTTATTTGAAGGCATCTGCGCAAAAAGCGCAGAGTTGCTTCGACTGAACAATACGGGAGTACCGCCAGAGTGGAACATATCAGATCTTATTCGCGCTGTCATGGGAAACGAGGCTATGAAAATGCCGGGACATATGAAAGAAACGTATTACGATGTTATTTTACGGGAGGGAACTAGTTGGTTATTTGAGGAGATTTGCTCCTTTATAGCTTTAATAAACTATGCTATATAGGGGCTTTGATTCCATAGAGTTCACTCACCAGAATACTTCGGGGCTGGAGTGAAGAGCCGCTAAAGCACCTGTCAGGAACTGGTTAAAAAGGACCGAGAACTACATAGGTCTGAGACTCACTTCCTTGAAAAGAGGGAGACGAGTTATGTAGGCTGTGGCCGTTCAAGAAATGTAGCGGTTGCTCGACCAAAGAATTTATTATATGCAAAGAATCGATTATATGCCTGATATTGCCAGAAGACCGATGAGACTTACCATAAGTGAAGTCCTAAAGCCTTAGTAACGCGCATATTAAGAAGAAATAACTTAAGATGTTCATCTCCAAGCCTAGCCTACTCTACATTATCATATGGTTTCGCGGGCACGTCCATTGGTTTTAGCCCCTTTCCACTTTCCAGTTCAAAGTCTAAAAGCCGGTCAATAAGACAGATCCGGATCCTAGTGCTTTCGAGATGGTTCGATCGCTAACAAAGACAAGCATGGGAAACAGCAGACTCCCAACAAGCAAC
The DNA here is from genome assembly GCA_034509205.1 of Ceratonia siliqua. Taxonomy (NCBI): domain Eukaryota; kingdom Viridiplantae; phylum Streptophyta; class Magnoliopsida; order Fabales; family Fabaceae; genus Ceratonia; species Ceratonia siliqua. Next base: position 1,024 of record JASKGM010007030.1, read on the forward strand.
TCCAAGAGCTCAAGCCTAAAGCCTTAGTAACGCGCATCCTCATTGCTCGCGTAAAGCAAGCGTAGGCTCGAAGGCCGAAGCGCGCTAGTGCTCGTTGCATTTCCGGGTAAAGTATTCCGCTCGTTTGCTGTCAGGAATCTTAAGATTAAAGAGAGTGGCTTTAAATACCTGCGTTGAAAGAAGCAAGCCTATAGCCTTAGAAGGTGCGAAGGAAATCCCAGAAAAGTCTCAATGCGGGAAAGAAACATGCGCCATTCTTAGTTAGGGAGAGGGTATGTTCACATTGAGTATCCTCGTATGCACCTATCGATTAGGGCGAGTGACAAACGTACCTATCCCCGACGTGGGTAACGCATCTACAAAACCATGGTGTTAACAAGGCCCTCCCTTCTCCTAAATCCCATTTTTGATTTACTTAAAATACCCGCTTGATACTTGTTCACTGGAATTTCTTCCAAGAAAGTTTGGATCCCTCCGCTCCTTGCCCGTTCGTTTCACTTACTTCCGCTCCTCTCATCGAGAAAGCAATTACACATCCTGACTAAGGAGCACAGGCAATAGGTTCGTAGGAAGAGGCAAGCGTTCACACATCCGTCTCTATCATATGTGTTGGGTGAAGAGCTAAGACTATGCCTGGGCCGGGGTCAGGAAGACAGGCAGAAGGAGTAAGCAGCTTAAGCAAGAGACCTTATATAGTATAGGCAATTTCTCTTATCCAGTAAAGGAAGTAAGTTCGCTAGCTGTCCAAGGGGCAAAGAGTAGCATTCCGGTCTCTCTTGAAAGCGCTCAAGCATGCGAAGAAAGCAACACTTTTCCCTACCTTACTAATAAAAAGGGGCTTCTTTTTTACATAAGGTTAAACGAAAGCGGTTGTTAATGCTTGTAGCTTGCGTGTCTGAGATCCGTCTTCTGTTTGCGATTGAAACACCCCCTTAATTACTTATTCTTTTATCTAGGCGGAATTCTCTGATAACTGATAAAAAAGAAGGCAGCTTTTAAGATAGAGTCTTTTACGGTTACAGTGACAAGTGGAGAACAGATCAATCAGCTTTTAGCGGCTAAAAGAAAGAAAGATCTTCTTGTGCTGGCACCTTGGATGAAATCCGTGTTCTTTCTTTGTTTGGGACGGACGATTAAAAAAAGAACTGCGCCTCACCCCTATTTGTTTGAATGCCTTATACCATAACATAAAAGGAACTGGAACTTCTTAAGAAACCTCGGCTCTCTTTATTGGCCGCCTTTTTATTAGTAAGGTAGGGAAAAGCCTTGAATCCTCTATAGCGATCTCGCCGCCTGCGAACATTCTCTGGAAGCACTTTTAGCACAAGAGAATAAACAGGGAAAGGAGAATGCATTATACTACTTAAGCCGGCGATTCGTAGAGGCGGAATAAAACTATTCGCCAATTGAAAAAGTGTTTTGTGCCTAGCTTTGGTCTTTGCTGCAAAAAGCTACGCTACTCTTGATTAGCAATCAGATCAAGTTAATCTCAAGAGCAGACCCTCTCAAGTTCTTAATGAAAAGACCAATGTTATCAGGTCGATTGACCAAATGGTCTCTGTTATTATCTTAATTGGAGAGAATATTTATTCAAGTTAGCTCTTGAGGGAAGGGAAAGGCTCTGGCGGATTTCCTAGAAGCTCATCCATACCAGAAAATCATAGGTAGCTTGGAAGCATAGGACTAAGCTAATTCATTCCCCCCTAGCCCTATGTAGGAGCCAACAAACGGAAGGATACCCGCATGGGAGGGAGCCCCAAGCCTCTTATTAATAAATCGTCTCAACCCTTAGTTAGAAGTAGCATCACCCTACCGAAGGGGCTTATCCTTTATTGAGATTAGCACCTTTCTGAACTGAATACAGCTAGCGATCACTAAAACGGGTGGACTCTTTCATATTCGGCGCTACTACCTAAACCCTATGTATATATTGTTCGAAGAATCTTTCTATGGTACGGAACATTAGCCAGCAGTTTTGATTCTCTCTCAACAAAAGATTGTGAGGTAGGATCCACAGGCTCTTTTCCAATATCTTCTTTCTCTGCCTTCCTTCTTCTTTTCATCGCGGACATTCATCCTTAGAAGCGTCTGTCTCATGCCAAATGTCTTAGAGAATCTGCTACTCTAGAGGAAGGTGCGAAGCGTTCAGCTAGCCACGCACACGAGGAGGATTCATCTTTCAACAGCATTTCCGATCTTAGCGCTTTCGACTTCTCATCGAAGATGCCCATAATAACCTCTTTCGGAAGAGATGGCATCGAAAAGGTTTAGATATCCTTCTTTTCTTTTGTAAAAAAGTCCTAGATATGCCGCATCCACCGGTAATGGCCGAGAGTACTAATCCTAGGTGCCTTAAAGAGGGGATTTGGCTGTCCTAACTTCTTTCGGGGAGTAGAACCACGGACATTGAATAAGAATAAATAGGCTCTTCCGGTCCCTTTCTCCGAGTATGGATGGCAGGTATCAGTTATGCGCACCAGACCTGTACTTGTGCTATCGAAAAGGCAATGCCCAATTCTTTCCTATGCAAAAATAGGAGCTTTTAGGAATCTAGCTAGGGCCTGTGATCCGGTGATCCCTATAATATATAATAGTAGATAAGGCATTACTGTATTGTTAAGAGTTAGCAGGATTCGAGACAGATATTTCATTAATAAAGAGAGAAAGGAATATGATTAAGGCCAAGGAAAGAGAACTAGTGAGAGGGATTACTTGCTAACTTTTTTATCCCTATCAATAATAGGCCGGAATAGGTTTTGCAAGAATAAGCCATTTTCAGTACACAGGGATTTGGACTGAAAGCATTCTTCGCAAGATAAGAGCAAGCAAGTAAGCATGAACTCCAGTTAGTCTGATGCGTAGAATCAGCTTCTGATAATCTTCTTCCGAGAATGGAATATGGAAGAGAGCGAGAGCTCCTTCCTCCTAATCTTTTAGATGTTGTTGACAGAGAGGGTTTGAGGTTTCAATATCCTACTACGAATGAATTGCCTTCTTTGCAAGAGCCTAAATCCGGATATTCCGCAATTTCCAATCCCTGCAGCAGGAGGGGATTCCGCACTTGAAGTTCTGTCTTGGCGCTTTCTTTATTAGTAAGATCCGGGGGATAAGCTAGGATTCTTGAATAGTCTCCATCAGCTCAACCAAGAAAGTGTGTTGTTTTGAGTAGTCATTTAGGTGGTAACAGAAGCCAAGTGAGGAGAATGAGTGAGAAAGGGTCCTATCATATTCAATTTCTTCCTTAACTGAGGTCAGGCAGGCACGGCTAAGTCAAATAAATCCTAACTGCTAAAGTCGAACTGCTACTGCTACTGATAGTAGTAGCGCATCAACAAGTGCCTTAGAGTCACATTGAACCTGAGCAGAAAGCTTGGTTCCATTGATTCTTTCAACCTAGAACCTGTACTAGATTGTAAGCTATCAGGGCTGTTTGCCAGAGCTAAAACCAGCTCAGGGGAAGGGGTCGTTGAATAAGCAAAACAACCAATTGATGCCGTTATAGAAGAATTTCCACCTATACAACTGCATGGGAGCACTTATGACTAAAAGAAATGCATGACTCGGCCTATTGCTTGACTTTAGGCTAAGACTTTCTCTAGAATCCGAGTCAAAAAGAAGATAAATAAGAGCATTCATAGGCTGGTAGCATAAAGGTGCCAACCTATGCTATTGCAACTCTTTCTATACGAGCTGTAGGATGATTCCTATCACCCAAAAGGCATACATGGAAGGCAGTCGCTCGTCTAAGCTTGAATATAGCTCTGGGCATCCTTACTTAATTAGTGAAAATAGCCCTAGCTAGATTCAAGTTCTCCTCCCTGGGGGGAAAGGTTAGATCCAATCCAGTTGCAGAAAACTGGGGTAAAGCCTCATAGGATAAAGACCCTTCATTGCTAGCTTCCTTGCCGATTGAGAGAAGGCACCGAAGCCCTACTCGAAGCTTGGTGTTCCTTCCTTGAATGCTAGTCTTACTGTGAGCTATAAGGAAAGGAGAAGAGAACGGAGCACTTAGCCTTACTTAATTTGATCCATGTGCGTGCCCAGGATCAAGGGCTATGCCTCTATAGAAGACGATCAGACCTAAGAAAGCGAATTAGGTGAGGCCTAAGATAGTAAGTCTGGCAACGAACCATATTTCACGTAGGTAGGAAGCCAACGACTAAAGAAGTGCCCTTTTCTTTCAGAACCTTCTTACGGCATTCCTGCTAAAGAGCGGTAATCCAACGATTAAGCCATTTCTGAGAGTAGAAAACTACCTATTTTACGGTGGCATAGTCTTCACCCTTCCCTCACGGTACTACTTCGCTATCGGTCACCCGTAGACTTTTCATGGGGTTGAATCCCCATTCCTTGAAAAAAGAAGGAAGTAGTCACCTTTTTCCACCCTTTTCGAATGATTCAGCGCTCTCAGCGAGGGGATCAAAGGCTTCCTATTCAACGGATTCGGATTATTCGACTTTAGATGCTTCGGATGCTTCCTCGGCCGTGCTGTACTTCTCTTCTGTTTGGTGAGCATTACTAAGGTCCTTACTTAGCTAGTACTTTGAGTGACTAGAGAGTAGCCCCTCTGTATCCGAAGGCTTTTGTTTATGCGCGGCTTCAGATCTGGCTTAGAGTGAAATCTTTCTTCGAAATTCTCTTGTTTACTAGATAGGGGCTCGCATTAGTGGCGAAGGGGGGCAAACCCAGCAAAAGTGCTGAACCTCTCTTCCTACCGCTAGGAGTGAAAGCCCTACCAAACAAAGCAGTGGCTGCCCGATCATGACGTAGTCCGAGATAGAAGATTGAGAAAAGCAGGGCAAGTGGGAGATGTTCCACGTGCTACTTCTTTGAAGTCATTTACCATATCTAGGTAAGAGAAAGACAGGAGAGACTTTCCAAGCATGGGTGTTTGATCGATGGAATGCTTGCTGTCAGCATCTGTTACTGGACATCTTGCCTTGAAGCAAAAGACCCCCAGGTCTCCTTCCGCTTCTGACGCATAAAAATACCCCTACCTTGCTACTATAAGCCTCTAAACATGGATATTCGCGTTGGCTTACTCGCGCCTTGCTTCTAATCTTGCTCTTGCAACTCTCGAACTAGAGGTTCTGCAAGAAATCGTATCATCCTTTGAGTCCAGCCAGCCCTAAGAGCATTTCATGCCTTCGACTGAGACCTATCTGCTTCATTCCCGAGTTTCTCTTCCCAAGAGGGGAGTCCTCCTACACACGTAAAACAAAAGGAAATGCGCCAAGCGAGGGTTCTTACCCGGTCTCGACTTGACTCTTTATGAGGGGTCTGATAGTCCTTTTGATGGGCTAGCCCACCTCGGTAGTAGTAATTAGAAAACGGAGATTTCTCGTCCTGCTCGAGCCATTAAGGAGGGAGCTGAGGGAAAGGGGTGGTGATCCTCGACGTAGTTTCAAGCTTAGATGAGGAAAGGATATTTGTAGTGAACGCTTAGTTTTGAGTTCAATGCTTGCTTCTAGCATTAGGTTTTACTAGTAGACTACTCCTAGCATTCTAACCAAAAGCTAAAGTTCAGCTCCCCCTTTGAAAGTTGGGGATAATATAAAGAATAAGAATAAGAGTGAAGGAGCCAGTAGATAATGTACGAAAGGTTCATTTCGCTTTTCCCTATGCATCGTTCTTTCATCCCTAAGCCTAATAAGCCGGGTAAGTTTCGACCCATTACACAGCCATTCCGTAAAGACAGGGTGATTATGGAGGGGATATCATTGATCCTGTCTCATATCTTCGAGGACATCTTCCTTCCTCAATCTCATGGGTTCCGGAGAGGTCGAGGCTGCCTAACTGCCTCTCTCCAAATGGAGCAATGGGGACGACTAGACAAATTGATCAAGGCCGATATAGTTGGTTGCTTTGACAACATTGACCACGACAACCTCTTGACCACGCTAGTGGAGCATCTGGGGGAAGAGATTTAGAATTTCCTGAAAACCCCGATCCTGGACCGAGAAGGAACCGACTACTCTAACAAGGAGAAAGGAATCCCTCAAGGTGGCCCTCTTTCCCCAATCCTCATGAACATAGTCTTACACCATTTCGACACGCGAATTCAAGAGTTGATCCGCCTAACCGGCGGTATCGAGTACGTGCGTTATGCGGACGACATGATATTCGGGCTTAAAATCGGTTCCGGGAGGAAGCCCTCCCAACAGCTCCTTCAGACCCTTCATGAAACGCTTCGTGAACTGAAGTTGACTTTCACCTCAACCTACATTAATCGAACCGAAGGAAAGGAATCACGACAACTGCTGGTCCTTGGCTTTCACCTTTCCCTACTCTCCGATGGATCAATCTTCAAAACAAAACAAAAGGGCTCCTCTTAAGAAATGGCGGAGGAAACTTACTGGAACCTACTTGAGAGGGAAGATGAAGGACCCTTGCACACTGCTTTCTTTCTTAGGGGCCTTCCTGAAGCTTTGCCAAGGGTATTTTGGCTTTGCTCACTGCTCCTCGAGCAACTGGAATGAAAAGAAGACACTAATAGGGTTTAGTCACAGAGGCTACCGAATAGCCACGGACCTAATGAAATCAGGAGTGATCCCGAGGACCCCAATCAACCTCAACCTCATTCTCCGCGACCTCCAGAAGATCAACTCCCGTATGAAAGTGAAGATTTCCCGGATGAAGAAGAAAAGAACTCTACTTTCTCAAATTAGCAGAAAGAATGAGTCTGAAGAGACAGATGAAATAACTTATATAAGATAGAGAGAAGTTGCAAACGACTTTCTAGGAAGAAAGGCAGGATCCCACGTTAAACTGATTAGGCCTCTTTGTATGAATAAGTTAGCTCTTTAACTAGCTTATTTAGTAGGTGTTCTGTTCTTTCCCTTTCTTTCTTCCGATTTACAGTTCCTAAGAAGAGATCCGATCGGGGGAAGGCGCTTAACGGCGTTCCGGAAGATAAGGCAGACGCAAAAGAAGAGAGAAAGGAAGACAGAAACAAAAGAAAAGATAGTGACTCTTAGCACTTTTCCCGAGTCGAATAACAGTTTGAGTACCTTAGTTATAGGTTCCTTTGTGTTAGGAGTTGCTTCCCACCGGCGGCACTAAACAAATAAACGAAATTGTGCCTTGTCGAAGGGGTTATGTGACATAGCCTCGGGAACCTTCTAACTCGCGCCGAGTTTGAGTCTAAGAGCTTGTTTAAAGGCCTTACCATCCGTAAAAGGGTGGGGTGCAAGATAGGCTTGATGATCTCTATCGAGGGGATTATCATAGCGAACGCTACAGTCGCTCACTGAGTGTTACATCGCCAGGTTCAGCTTCATCCTGGTCTGGGTTGTGAGTGCGGCATAGTCGAATGCGTATGCAGGAGAGCAAGCCGAGTCTTTCTGAAGGGAGAGGCGAAGAAAAGAAGTGGACCTAATTCGGCTGCGGAATTAGGATGAGGATCCAAACCTCATATATCCTTTGGAAGGTGACTTCTTAGGATGAAAGAACTCAATTCAGGGGAGGTCGAAAAGGGTTGAGTGGAGAATTCCAGGCTACTAGGAATTCCAGCAGTGGGTGTACAGAGAAAAGCATAGATAGAATGAAGGCTTTCTTTGATATAAAGCAGAGAATCCCCCTATCTAATAATGCCGATGGCGGATATTGAGCGCACCGCCGAGCAAAGTATTATAAATCAAGTTCCTTTCAGGTAAATGACGTAGCTAAGGATGAGTTCGCCGCCGATCCAGATTTGCGAATCAGTCTAAACATCCTAGGTCCACGCGAGGTGAGTCATTGAATATGAAGACCTCACCTCATGAACCTCTTCCCCTTCTATTTCCATCCTTTCGTTGCCTGGTTATCAACATCTGTCGTGACGGGTTTGCGAGTGGGGTAGAGTTGGTGTTCAGCTCGTGGAAGCTATATAGTTTGACTTTCATAAACATGCTTGGAGAACAAGAGGGAAAAGGACTTAACAACATCTAAATCTTCCTCAACCTCCCAATCTCCCAAGCTGCGTCTGGATTAGTAATCCTCGTAGCCTAAAAGGTACAATTCATCCGATAGGGATCTACAATCCTGGGGAAATTACCTCTCTGAACAAGGGGTGGATGCAAGATAGATCTGATAAGCTCTCGTCGGGATTGCTTGTTGGATCGAACGCTAGAGTCGCCATCTCAGTGTTACATCGCCGTTCTCGGTTCTCTTTTGGACTGGGGCGATGCCCCGATGCAGCTCGTCTCTTTCGGATGAGGGAGGAGGTTTTGGGAAGTAAGAAGCCCCTGAGAGGGGAGGTGAGTAAGAGAGCAGGGCCCACTTTGCTGCGGAGTTCAAGTTGAATTGCTTGTGTGTAATTAATGGCAGCATGGGAAAGGGAAGTCTTCAGTAAGTAGGGATTGAGCTTTGGGAAATTGAATAGATGGAATAGATCCCTCATCTCCTTTAGCTTATAACTAATCTTCCTCGCCCTTTAGTTCGACTTAGCCCTTACCTTAGCCCTTCAAGAAAGCTCGAGAAAGCTCAGTTAGACTTGTCCCTTGACATAAGTCGAGTAAGGAGGCCTATCACTCAAAAGGCCAGTCTGAAGGAAGTCGAAGCAGTGGTGCCATCTCATGATAGGACAGAAGAAGGTTCTGAAAGAAAGGAGGAGAATGAAATGCCCGACCCGCCTTAAACGGGCGGAAAGAAGAATCGAGTAGAAGCTGGTGCAGGAGCAGCTCATACAATTCCGTACTAACCACCATTTCCGAAACTCAATTCCTCTTACATGCTATAGCTGGGACTGGATTGGCTGGTAAAGATCCCGGTGAAAGGCCTTCCTGCACGTACGCATTGACCAGGAACTCTAGCCCAGCCAGCCCGGCTAGGTATATAGCAGGTGTACCATTTTGGGAGTTATAAGACCTAAGCCTGATTACCGCTTTACAACCCTAGGTACCCGAACGAAGGTGTATCGACGTTCTCGACAAGCTCTAGGAAAGTGCCGTGCCTATGCGATTATTAAGGGAGGTTACAAAGGTCGTGACTGAGTCTTGGTTGATTAGGTTGCCTTATCTTGGTCTGGTGTGGCTAACAGGCGCCATTCTTAGTAAGGATGACGGCTTTTTATTGGGAACGTAGCGTAGAAAGGGTTCTCCGCAGTGAACCAAATGATCTAGCCAATCATTCTCCTAACAGTCTACCTATTATCCAAGTTCGGTATGATGTAAGTTCCTAGGTCATATCGCAATGAGTCCATTGAGAGTAAGATCTGTTCGATATGTAAGTGGTCTAGTCACTACCTGTAAGGCAAGCCCCACAGACACCTTACTACTTTCTAAGCTTTCTCTCTTGTCTCGCCAATCTAGTATTGCCGTATAATAGAACTGTCTTGCTGGGTGGAATATCTTTGAAGGATATCTTTCCCCACAAACTTTCTTTCACTACGCCCCTTAACTCTTGAACTACTTGAACAAGGAAGGCAGGG
>JASKGM010007031.1:0-10430 GCA_034509205.1 Ceratonia siliqua
TATTAAACATTAATATAACCAAATTCAAATATTTGTTATGAGGTGTTCCTATTTATAATAGGAACTAATTTTATTTGTTGAGAAATGTTGTAAGAGCAATTAAAAATCACCCTTCATGTCCATATATAGAGAATGAGTAATTGGATTATGAGTTTAATTTTTGCGTAAAATTTTTAAAATGTTTCAAATTTAATAAAATTTGAAACCTAACATGTGATCATATTTATTAAGGTATCTTGAGAAAAAATATATACGGTATTTTAAAAGAAATTATTGATATTATTGTTCCTCATCCAAATATATATAAAAATGTCAAGATAATAATGCTTTCAAAAAAATATTCTATATATCAACATAAACAGTAAGACTACTTAAAAATAGCTATTTAAATAGTGGTTATTGCAAGAAGTTGACAGTTTATTCCTCATCCTTAACAGTCATCCCCAATTACCATATGTGGGTAACACTGCTGCCGAACAAAAGAATTTCCATAATTAAAATCAGAAACAGAGAAACTAGATACCATTCAAATCCAATGAACTACTTCAATATTTTCCATTATTTAAGTTATTATTTTTGAGATTTCTTATAGATTTATGTTGCTGTGTGTTGTGTTTTGGTTCATAGAATAGGTTGATTTTGAATCCTAAATTTGACTTTAGTTTTAGAGTAAAATACTTTTTCGTTCCTTACAAGATGTTTTAATTACACCCATTCTCTCTTTATTTTGAAAACATATACTTCTCTTTCCTTTAACCTAACTTGGCCGTTAGAAATATTATATTAAGATTTTTTTTCAAAAAAAAAGAAAAAATTAAAATTAAAACAATTAATGATAAAGTTACCTTCACTGCTCTCTCTCTCTCACCTTCAAGACCTTAACATGATACAACAAGAAGAGAAATGAAAAAATTTTACTTTTTTTTTAATTGTTTTAAGAATAAAAAATATTCTTTTTTGTTTAAAAATATAATTACTTAAAAAAACTTTTTTTAAAAAATTATTATTGCTTGAAAAATATTTTCTTTTTTTAAATATTATTACTTGAAAATATTTTTTTATTTTAAAAATATAATTAGTTGAAAAAAAATATTTTTTTTTGTTTTAAAAATAAAATTATTTAAAAAATATTTTTTTTATTTTAAGAATATCATGATTTGAAAAAAAAAATTTTGTTTTAGAAATATCATTACTTGAAATTTTTTTAAAAAAATATACGTGAAAAAAGTTCTTTTTTCCATAGTTTTGATCATATTAAGATTTTAATTTTAGTTAATGTCTATTATTTAATGGTTATTTAATATTTATTTATATCATTATATTATATATGTATATAATTTATATAATTATATTCTTTTTATATTATTTATTATTTATTATAAAAATTTTAATAAAATTTTTTATTTATAATAATTAGAGGAATTAATTATAACTTAGAGGCCTAGATTAAAGATCATTTCATCCGTATTGCCTTCTATTATATAAAATAAGCTACAATATCAATGGAAGGTAAAAAGAATAAAAAATTATATTTTAATTATATTAAAAAAATTAAATTTTTGACTAGAAGATAACAGTCAACTTTAATAGAAATTTTCTTTTTAAATTTAATTGTAACTTGTTTTTAATTTATAAGGGAGGAGAGTGTATGTTTTCAAAATAGAAGGAATGGGAGTATAATTAAAACATGGAGGGAGAATATTTTAACATGTACATAGTACTATTAAAGTTGAACATATAATGAGAATTATTAAATATTAAATAGGTAAAGTATAGTGTAATACAATGCCACCGACACAAATAGCCAACCCTAACTAAACTGGGCCCATATTTTGTTAAATATTAAAAAAATACAAATTCAGATTAATAAAAATAGCCTTAAGTGTCATCACCTAATGTGGCATTAAGCGCATCCCATGTTTTTCTTGTTAGACTAAATACTTAGTTTTCTTACCTAATTTGACTTTAACTAAACTATAATATTTCTTAATCAAAGACTTCCATATAAAAATTCTAATCACACTTTGTTACTATATACTCCTTCCTAGAATTTTCATATCTACTCCCCCACTTACTCTTTTGACATTAAATTTTCTCATTTTCTCATTTTTTTTAATACATGATAACACTTAAAAGACTTCTTACTAATGATTTAGTAGTTCAGTGGTACTAAAATCGTCAAAGACGGAACTACATACATCAAATTAGGTCAGGGCAATTGTTCTCTAAAAAAAAGTTTTTATATATATATATGTAAAGGTGACATAGTTGTCTCATCTAAAATTCTCATACTACCAACTCTATTTATTATTTTGCCCTCCTTACTGTTTTTTCTGATCTTGTCCCTAAAAGTCATCTTCAAAGTTAAAAATTGTGAGTTCAACTTCGATTGAAGTCAAATTAAAAAAAAAAAATTCTTTTATAAACTATTCGGTGTTCAAGTGTTTTTGAGATTACACACAAGAGAACTTGGAGAGTAATAAGTAGAGAAGAGACAGTGATTAAGAATTAAATAAATTAAACTAACTTCAAATTTAAAGATTGAAACATATTAATTTTATGTTAAGTTATTAGTTTATTTGTTGGCATATTTACATTCGGGTTTCTTCGAAATGTTGTCTTTTTCACAAATTTTATCACTAATGCTTTATAATAATCTTGTAGATTAGTTGAATCAATTTAATTTATTTTTATTAGTATTTGTCTTAACTTATACACACTATTGATGTCATGTGATTAGTATGCTTTTAATTATTAAAGAATAGCCACACCATTTTCAATTATGACAATTGCATACATAAATTATTAAAAATATGTAGATATTTGATTACCTCTATTGTGGGCTACTACTAATTGAAAGTTTTATATTTTTATAAAACTGACTGGTTATGAATCCATTGGGAGATGGTTAAAATCTATATTGTGATCACTGTTATTTCTAAACTTTGTATGCATTGGTTGTACTGATGTGTTTGACGGTGTAGTGTAAGCCCAATCCTATAGGCTCGTAATGGGAATGCCTATTGGGCTATTTTATTCTTATAAGAGGTTATGTCCCCTCGTCACTCCTACCTAACTAAGAGATAACTAATATCTGATCTCTGACTTGCCCCATTGACGACCGCCTTTCTATTTGGAGTTGAAGAGGAAGACATTGCCTATCTAGATCATCCTGAATTAGTTAACATGTTGAAGACAAGTACGCTCATGAACTAATTTTATAAACGGTATTCTAAATTCATACAAGATATCAGTTTTTTCTTACATGTGGTATCGTATGGATTTAAGATCCCAATTGTATTAAATCATAATTATGTGTTTATATCTTAATTATTGAAACTCCTATTTTCTTGTCTTGATCCTTCTGTTTTGTTTTTGTTTAATATTATTATGACTTTTTTTCTGGAATATTCAATGTACTAAAAAAAAGGGAAAGAGGAATTTCAGGTATTTCAAAAGGGGCTTTTTGTGGGTTGTATTTTGTGAAAATTTTTAGGAATTACTGGATGTTTTTAGTCAATTGATATGTACTTTTGTTTTGATTGTCATCTTGTGGAGGATATTTGACTATAATTGCACACAAAAAATGAAAGTATTTTATAACCCTAACTACCTTATTTCAGCAACAATTTTTTCAACAGATTTAAAGCGAATTTGTAGTTTAAATTTATTTTTTTATAAGGTTAGTTTTTAGTTGCTTCAAGACTCGTTTTTAGATTGAAATCGCGTTGAAGAACACTTGAAAAGACGCTTCTGGGAGCTCGGTTTCGAGCTTCTATGGAGTCAAGTCAATGGTTTCCTTTCCCTTATTGGCGCTAAGTAGAGCTAGCAATTGAGCTGGTTCAGATTTGAATCGGACTGGCATATTGATAACCTAAACCAGCCCATTGGGCTCACCCAACCCTAACCATAATTATCAATAATTTTTATTTAAATATAATTAAATATTTATTTTTATACTAAAAATATTAAAATAATAAACAAAATATGAGAATATATATATATATATATATATATATTACAAACACACAATTGATTTTTATTAAGATAAGCTTGGACTAAGATAATTGATATAATTATGCTAATTATAACTTTACTAGTTGTTGAAACTTGGTGTGGCTTTTCCAACTTGCAGAGGAATAGAGTACATACTATATTTTATATATTTGTCTTTTGTAAGCCTTTCTTGGGTTTGCTTTCTAGATTTCTCAGTAATTAATTAGTGGAGTTTATGAATATATAAAGAAAACAAAGATATTTATATTGGCGATGGTAAGAGGACAAATCAAGTCTGAAGGACAAAAAGTTTGACTTAATTAGTAAAGCTTAACACTTTAAATCAGTATATATATATATATATATATATATATATATATATATATATATGTCTTAATCAAGTTAAATAACTTAGTGTTGTCAGTTTCTTAAGTGTCGCTTTTTCTTTTCTTAATATGCAGTGCCATTTAATTACTGCATATCATAAATTGAATATATAATTATGTATGTATCAAATTTTTTGGGATAAACCAGGCCAAGCCGATCGGGCCACATGCCACATTGGGCCGGGACAAAGGTTTTTTTTGGGGCCATTATTTTGGTAGCCTAGCCTTATTACTTTTTAGGCTGGATTAGGCAGGCCACATTTTCCACCTCTACCACTAGGGTTGCAAGACTTGGTGAGACTACAATTTCTTTGTGCCACAAGGAGTTAGAATTTTTTGTCGACCAGTTAGATTGAGACCAAGTTACACCCTACTCCTAATTGAATTAGGAAAGGTAGTCAACATAATAATTGTAACTCTATCTCTTATCTTTCCAAAGCATCAATAATCACATCAATCTCATTTGTGTAGGGGATTTTATTCCCAAATTACCGGATCTTGTCAAGGAAATAGTTTCCTTATATAGTCTGAACGTCCAACTTGATTTTGACATCCATAATGTCCAAATTTGCATTTAGCCGTGAAATATGAAATTGTGGAACTTTGAATTATATTTCCATACCTACAAAGATCACATTATTTGGACCTCTAGAGAAAACTTTATGCCCTAATTACCGAGACTGGACAAAAACAATTTCCAAAAATGTCAATTTGAAAGATTTCTTATTAAACATATGACTCTTTAATTTCCTCTGTGTGACTCTTCCCCATGCGTGCATGGTGGCATGTGTGGTTCACACGCTGCTCCAATGCTTCTTTTTTTTTTCAATTTTTAGGATATTGTTCCTTCTTTTGTGAAAGTCATTGAGGTATATTTTTCCTATTTTTTTGCGCTGCAAATATTTTATTAAAAAGTCATTGGTGTATAATAATTCATTATGGGAGTTTTATTTATGAGCATGCTAATTTATGTGCTGGTTGATTGGACATTTAAGGTCTTAAATTCTATAAGTTTGTATGAATATATTCTCACTAAAGTGGTTTTATTCATATTAAATATGTAGGATTTATTTTTTAATATAGTTCCTGGTTATTACATACAATCATCTGCCTAAAGGGGGTTATTGTATGTTTTAATTTAGAAATGGCATGGAAGCATTTTTGAATTGGAAAATAAATTAATTTTGAAAATATATCTGCCTAAAGGAGACAATTTTTAGAATTAGTTTATTTCTAGTTGGCTTCATGCATTTAGAAATACCTTTCATATTCTACATATTTTACCTAAAGGGGAGATGTGGCAATGTGTTTTGGGACTTTGGTTTAAGGCTTGTAATATTAAAAGTGTATGTGATTTGCCGTGTAACTGACATATTGTATTTCTTTGTGACACGATTTCTTTTAGTTTGAACAATAATACTGCTATTGTTGAGGAATTATTAGGAAGTAAGTTAATTTTGAAAATCTATCTTCCCAAAGGGGATGATTTTTAGAATTAATTTATTTCTGGTTTGAACAATAATGCCGCCATTATTGAAAAATTAATTGGCTCAAATTTTAAAATATTGAAGAAATGCTTAGAATTTGCTCAAGGAATGGCTGACTATACAAAGCTTAATTCTAAATCAAATATGTTTTAATGCTTGCTCATTAATAATTGTTGGACAAATTTTTTTTGATATTTTAATTTTAATTTGAAGTAAATGAGCTAGCATTAATATTTACAGTAAATTGATTGAGTGCTTTAGTTTTTCCTATTTCAAAGCCTAGAAAAACGTTGAAGTGCAAAGCAGTTGGCTAAGTGCTAGTGATTAAAGTTTTGAGTATTTTCTATTATGGATTGTTATTTCTAAGGCGTTGCTTTGAGGTATGCATGGTATTTTAGCCAATGCAATTGTTTGGTTTTTTGTTTTCTCGGCTTATGTTGTTGGCCCAAAAGATTATTTTAAATAATTTATTTATGTAGTTGGTTTCTGGTTATGGCCTTTCGAATTTTGGGCTATAAGAGTTTGGAAACCATGATAATTCTCCTCTTGGGTTGTTTTAATTTTATGAATTTTAATATTTATAGCCATAATATAATGGACCAATTTGTTTTAGTAACTCATGTTTAAGATTTATAAAATCTTATCCAAATTATTTAAATGTTAGCCCAAAATTTTAATTATTCTATGATATTATGGGCTTATAATGTTAGTGTAGTGTGACTCAAAAATTTTTAACATCAACTAAGGTTATCATGTTGTGTGATATTGGACTTATTATTTATTGAAACTTTGGGTTTATGTTTATGTTAAAATGCTGACCCAATTTTGTTTTAGTCCTTTTGGACTGTGTTATTGTTGGGCTAATTTTCTTTGAACTTCATTACTTCTTAAAATAATTATAATGTGCTTATTTTATAATTGTTGGTTTGAACAAATTGTTTAAGTTCATAAAGGAATATTATTTAGTTGCAAATATGTAATTCTTTTAATTACAATAGACTATACATTTTGATTTTTATTGATAAATATTAACTTGTTTATTGAAACTCATTATTAGAGACCTATTTTAAGTTAATATGGGTCTTATTTTGAACAATGGGCTAGACTATTTATTTAGTCATGAAGAATTTTACTTAGTTCAAAGTTAAGCTTAATTTTATTAAATTCAGATATTATTAACATAATAAATCATATTTTAATTTATGTTATGCTTATATTTTAATTAATATTTATGCCTTAATTTATGCACATATAGAATAAAATGACTTTAAATTCTAACTAAATGTGTTAATATGGTAATTTTTTCCTAAAGGAAAATTATTATAATTTTCATGTTTAATTAGGATGGAATAGAAAATTATATTAATTTCTTAATTAGCTCACAAGTATTAAGAAATGTTCATAATTTACTAGGTTTCATCATAAAGCTAGTGAGTCAACTTTGTATTAAAATATTTAGCCAAACGTAAATCTTAATACACATTGATTCGTATTTACATTTGATTTGTCTTACATTGGTAAACTTATCATTATGCTTGATGGTTGATCAAGTGACATATCGTGAGACTATGACTTGTACTAAGTCTGATATGTAGAGAGATACTAAGAAGAAAGAAATGCAGTTTATGGTTAAAAATGAAGTTTAGGATCTTGTTGAACTTCCTAGAAATTGCTAGCCTATTGGCTGCAAGTAGGTATATAAGAGCAAGAAATATTATAAAGGAAGAATTGAACGTTTTAAAGTTAGATTGGTATATAATGGTTTTACTCAGAAAGATGGTATTGATTATTTTGAGAATTTCTCTCCAGTCTCTTCTAAAGATTCCTTTAGAATCATTATGACTTTAGTGGCTCATTTTGATTTAGAACTCCATCATCTGGACATCAAAACCACTTTTCTGAATGGAAATTTATATGAGGTAGTTTACATGAAACAACTTGTGAGTTTTGAGGAGAATGGGAGTGAGCACCTAGTGTGCAAATTAAAAAATCCATATACAGACTAAAGCAAGCCTCCCATTAGTGGTATTTAAAGTTTCATAATGTCATCTCTTCATTCGATTTTGTAAAGAGCATTATGGATCAATCTATATATCACAAGGTTAGTGAGAGCAAAATAATATTTCTAAGTGTTATGTGTGGATGATATTATGCTTACAATCAATTATCTGAGGTTGTTGCATGAGGTGAAACAATTTCTTTCTAACATTTTGATATGAAAGATATGAGAGAAGCTTCTTATGTCATTGAAATTAAGTTTATAGATATAGGTCCTAAGGTATTTTATGCTTGTCTTAAGAAATTTATATTTATAAGGTTTCTCAAGAGATGAAAGATTGTTCAGTAGGTGTATCTAAACATATGGAATTGAAGTACTTGACTGTTAAAGATCACGTCAAAAATGCTAGCTGATCCATTGACCAAGGGACTTAGACACATAGTTTTTAAGACACGTGTCTAAAATATGTGGGTTTTGAGTTCTTTTGATATACTTGGTTAGTAAGAGTTTTGTATTATTTCATTACTCTAGCATTGTGAACCCTATTATCACATGATTGAATATATGCTTATATGCATTAATCTACATTTATTTATGCACCTATGTTTTATTATGCATATTTGCCTTGACAATAGATACACTTATTGTTGAATATAAAATATTATTGGTGATGTATCTTTGCGATGGTTACAAGACCATGGTGGAGTCGAGACTCAGTGTCAGTTTTAGCAAATTTTGATTGATTATGTCTCACTATTGACAACATTTTAGAATTTTGAGACATGTTATGAGATTTATAATGTTTGTGACCATCAAAGGTGTTGCATGAATTAAGAGTGCAATTACTTCCATGATTCAGCATTTTTAAATCCCATAATACGGGTCATCTAAAAGGTATTATCCCTTGAATCCATGGTTTTTTAAAATTATGGAGACATTGTAAAAATTTGTTTTAGCCAGAAGTCTTTTGCAAAATAAAATGTTTTATAAATTGTTATGCAATTAGTGTAGCTTAAGTGAGAAAATGTTAGAATTTTTCTACTGTGTACTGCCACTAATTGGAGGTTTTATGTTTTTATAAAACTAGCTGATTATGGATCCATTGAGAGATAATTAAAGTTCAAGTTGTGATAACTATTTTTCTAGACTTTGTATTCCTTTGTTGTACTGATGCACGTGGTTGGCAGCTTACTACAAGAAAAAATGACTTTTGCTATGGCAAAAAACTGTGGCAATTGTACTTTGCCACGGAATTGAGTCCGTAGCATAAATAGCCATAGCTAAGCCTATTTGTCATGGAAATAGAAACCATGGCAAATTTGCCACCGAATACTATGGTGGCAAGTTGAAGAAACATGCCGTGGCAATTTTTGTGATATAATTCATGGTTCAAAATTTTGCCACGGAACTTAGCTAGGCTATTTCAAATCTGTGGCAGATGTCTGAACATGTTTTTCCATGGTTTTATAAAACCGTGGCAAATACATTGTGAAGTATTTACCACAGTTTCCTTGATCTGTGGCAAAATCTTGTAGAGATTTGCCACAATTTCTTTGTTTCGTGGTAGATTTTTATAGAAATTTGCCATGGTTTCCTCAATTCGTGGCAAAATCTTGTAGAAATTTGCCTCGGTTTCTTTTTTCCATGGCAATTTTCATATAATTGTGCCACGATTTTCAATATTCGTGGCAAAAGATCAAGGATTTTTTCCACGGTTTCTTTGTTATGTGGCAAATTTAGTATGTATTTTGCCACAAATTTATTATGTTGCAGCAAAATACATACTATCCAAACCCCTCTATTTGCTTTATAATGTTTCCCAAAATCTAATACCAACCTCAATACAGAACTACCAATCACAATAGTTTTATTTTGTCAACAGGATAAAACAAACAAACAGGTCAATAAATTTGATAGATAAAAACTCAATAATCAACCCAATATTCATAACAAATATCAAGTACAAATAGAAAATTAATTATTAACTTAATCAAAAACACATGTTCAAGAAAAAGAAATAAATATATAACTATTCCCCATCATCAATCTCATCATCATCATCATCGCCTTCATCGCGCTGTCTTCATCTATATTGAATTTGGACATGACTTTTTTTATCAATCTTGAATTACACTCTAGTTGTTTATCCTTTTCTAAAAGTTTTGCTCTCACTGACTATAACTCTTCAGTAAGAGCATTAACTCTTTGCTGCATTCAATGGAACTCATTGGGTATGCATATAGTAGACTGGGTAGAAGTAGAAGCACCACCTAATAATGATGCCTCAAAGCTAAATCCATATGCACGGCCCCTCTTATTCTTTTTGCTGATAGCCATCAAGAAGATGGTAGAGTCATCAACTAAAGATCCTTCAGTCTGAGATGTTTTCTTTAATGTTTCATATGCAGCTTAAACAATTTTCGTTCACCAATAAAATAAAATGTTAATTAAACAATTTTAACTTGTTGTAGTAACTATAAAAATTCATTCATGAACTGTGATGGTTCTTACGTACATATGCATCAGCTACTTTTTGATGTATCCACCTTGCTAGTTGAGATG
>JASKGM010007032.1:0-10429 GCA_034509205.1 Ceratonia siliqua
GTTTTTGGATGAATCCTTTAGCTACTTCCATAGAGAAACCCTAGGTGCACCTAGCTTATCTGGATATCCATGGACTATGTTATGGAATATCACCATCCGTGAGCTTGGCTCCAAACTAAAATATCTATTATCTGATATCTGTATCTGACCAGGAGCTCTGTTCTAGAAACGAATATCTGCTATGTGTTATTTGTTTCTGTAAGAGTTCTTCATGTGAAGGGGCAATGGATTCATCCTTCCGAACTTGTTTTACTCCGTTTAAGAATATTTCTTTTTTATAAATATTGCATCACGTTAAGATCTGACTTACTTCGATGATCATTATCTGATTTCTATTTTGCAAAGCAAATGATATCAAGTGTGTCCTATTTAATCTATTTGAAAATGTACATATATATTGATACTAATGTGATTTTTGTTTAAGCATTTGAAGATTGATATTTAGATAACTACATATATTTATTTACATGTACCTGTTTAATATTATAAGTGAAAGCTTGTACCCTTTTGGTAGGGTTGTTCATTCTCACTGGGTCAGTTTGACTCATTCCTTTATTTTTTTTCCTAGGTTAAATTTTGCAGGTTTCCATGTACAGATTCTCAATTCCATATAAATTTCTCTGGACGACAAATGGAGTAACACCTGAAGCTCTTGAACAGTTGGACTAGGTGATAGCATTTTCTTCTATGATCAAGGGTTTTGCATAATATTAATGTATTGTGTTGTAACATATAATTAGTTATTTGCGTCATGGCCACGGAGGCCTGTTTATGTGTTATGGTGGGCCTGTCTATTGTATTTGTATTTTGGTTACAATTTGAGTTAAACCATGTTAAATGCATCTATACATGTGAAGGCTTGTAGGGTGCCATCTTATTGGTGGTTTCTATGCTGGTCACGTGCTCAAAATTGGGGCGTGATAGTACCCCACAATACATAGTGACGTAGAGTGTCTAGCATAAGAGTTCCAGGATTAGATTGAACATCAAAAGTCCAACAAGAAGGTTCGTGGCATTAAAAGGTCATAACTTTCTGCATAGGTGGAGTTATGAGGACCATTATATATCAACGAAAAGTTCGTTCCGAGCCCATCGACATTGTAACCTGAGATCCTAAGTTGAGGCCAAACATTGTTGTTTGAGTGTGTTTTGGACTTTTTTAAATTTTTAGTGGCAATTTTGTAATTTTAAGCATTTTCTTATTTGATTAGAACTCTTATTAATTTGTATTTGAGTAGGCTTCTACTAGCATCCTAGTTGTCTATAAATTTGGAGGTCTTAGGTCGTTTAATGCATTCAAAATAATAATACAGATTTATTTACAAGTTTCAGTGTTTCTAAAGTTTTATTCACTCAACTCGCTGCTTAACATAGCCTACACTTTAGGGTTTCCTCACACAAATTTGGGGAAACCACCAAGGAACATATAAACACCAAAATAACATATCAAAATGAAGAGAATAATTACCTTACACCAGCAAAAGTCAGGTCCTAACTCAAAACCAAACGGACTTCTCAAGTACTTCAAGTATGAACCTAGCTAGGTTTTCCATGAAAGAAAGAGAGGAAGAAAGAAATTTAGAGGGAAGAGTTGGTAAGGTTGGATTCAAGATAGAACATGAATTTTAAGGAGTTAGGGGTGAGATCTTACCTTCCCAAGAGCTGCCCAGCAGAGCACCACCGAAATTCCAAAGTTTCATTTAAGGAAATGAGGTTAATTCTCGGCTTTAGCAATGTCTGGTCAATCAGGATGGTAGGGTTCAGTTGATAGAATCTCTCAAAACAGCTTGAAATAGAAAACTATTTCTATGGAAGTTTCCTGCATATAGCCTTATTCTCCTGTGTAGTTAGAATTTGAAAATAATAAAAAATTAGCGAGTAACAAAATTAATTCGCATTACTTGACATGAACAATATGAGGATGCTCTAAAACTATAGATTTTTTACGAAGAGGGTTAGCAGGGTTATCACAATAGACCCGGTGTATAGTTAAATATGTTAGAGATAGTCCCAATTGATTAATTGCTATATTTTCCACTAATTGTGTATTTACACTTGATCCACCTTGAAATTTCTTAATTAACAAAACATAACACACAATAAAAAACCACATCTTTGACAGTTTGACTCTCAAATAACAAAAGATATATACCTCCTTAATTACAAGTGATCGCTCAAAGTTTAAGAAAAGCTTCTCATTATATATGTTCTATATTTCTTAGCCTTATATATGTTCTCTGTTAACAACTATAGAGTTTAATTACTCCTTTTCATAATAATATTTTGAAATTTATATAATATATCATTTTACTAGCAAAAAGAATGCACAATTATAAACCCTTTAACTTATAAATTTGGAGATAAAGCAATTCAAAAGAGTTCATATATATATATATATATATATGTTAATTGAAACATTATTAATATATAGTCACATAAAAGTTCAAGTATGTAAATAATTAAAGGATGTTTCCAAAACTAAATGACAAAATTACGATACACTTTAAACCATAGAAAACAAACTTCCAATTGGAAGGGAAACATTCTAAAGCAGCTCTATTATATTTAAGCTTGAGACATGACTTCATCGAGATAATCCGGTCATAGGGGTTGACAATGAGCATACTGCACCAGCTGCAGGTAGCGGATCCTCGACAGTTCGCATGACAGATCCATCTTTGCAACGTCGAGAATTAGGATTTTGGAGTTTCAAGAAGTACTTCTGGGCATGACTTGCTACTTGAGTTGGGGTCTTAGTCTGCACTACTTCTCTTGATATGCTCTTCCAATCTCCTTTGCCATATTTTTCTAGCCCTAATAGAAACAACCTGTTTACATCCAATGTTTGTTTAATTAATCATACAGTAAAACCATCATACTCAATATAGGAACTACGAGCCATTTATTGTAGTTTTAGTGAGAGTTTCTACGTATGTATAGAGTTTAAGAATGAGTCCCATAGAGTGATTAAGAATCAATATACATTGGATATAGATAAGGGGTGAGTATCACACCATTTAATAAGATTATTATATACAACATTGAGGGACCGTGATGTAACTATTCTATGATGGACTTGTTCTGATTGTCTGACTCTGCAGAGTTCCTACAATGATGTAATTTCTACTGACGCTTCTCAATAAAATAGCTTCTCTTTTCATAAAAAAAAGAAAAAAGATATATATATCGGCTATATAGTAGGGCTATTCAAAATCTAAACTAACATGATTAAATCAAAAAATTCAACACAAACTGACGGTTGGTTTGGTTTTTCATGTCTCTTTGGGTTAGGTGGGGTCAAGGTTGATCAAAATCTTAAACTGATCTAACCTAACCCAATTTGGTCATATACCAAAACCACATATATTGGTACTTGTTAACAAGTATTGTGTTAATTAACAAATTTTCTAGATTGCATTAATAAAAGATGAACAATTTTGCCTTTGTCGCCACTCTATTGATAGAAGCTGAAAAATTAATTGGCTTCAGTTTATAATATCATCAAACATCACTTATATGTAGAGACACTTACATATATCAAGAAATAACAAATATTACTTTTTTGCAAACTCTTAAACATAGTCTCCATGAATTCCCTTTAACTGCAAGCAAGGAATAATTGAAAAGGGTCTAAAAAAGTCCTAAACTGAGAAAACAACTCAACCTAAACCAACCCAACCTAGATTTTTATGGTTTTCACACACTAATCAATTTATAATATTTTGATTTAGGTTAACTAGAGGCTGCAAAATAATTATTGGGCTGAGTTAGGGTTAAGTCCCAACCTACACTGATATAACCTATGAATACCCCTAATATATATTAATGAAAGAAGTTGAAGTGGTGAGTGAAGAAAAATTTTTAAGTAGACCGAGTCTATAAAAGAAGTGTGGACCAAGTCGTTAATCATGAATGAATACATAAACATATATATCAGAGATTAAAACCCACCGCTAACATATATATGTGTCTCATTATGATTGGTTTGTTCTACACATTTTTTGTAGACGTTGTCTACCTAAAAAATTTAATACAATCATTTGTTAACTGGTAGACCTGATGACATGTCATTTGTTAATTATAGAACTTGATGCAAATAATTAAGAAACTTTATCTAATTTTCTTTGTATATTTTAGCCTTTTCTACTAAGCATAATTGATAAAAATTGAATTAAGGTGCATAAACAAATCACAAGCAAGCAAACTAACATATTTTAAACAACAGGTTACTGGTGGGCAAAAAAAAAAAAGACACAACAGGAAAGCAAAGTACAATGAACTAGGCAAAAACGAGTTACAGTATGGATAATTATCCTTCTTTTTCTACTATTTCCTTTTACTTTAAGGGAATGTTTAGTACCTGGAATGTTTTCACATTTTTGAGAAATTTCAGTTGGAAAAAAAATTTTCTTTGTTTGGTAAGAGGTTTGAAAAAATATTCCTAAAATGTAACTTTCTTCTAAAATCCATTTTTTTTTCAGAATTTGCAAATGAAACATTCCCTCCAAAACACATGGGTTAGAAAGATTCTGGGAGGGAATAGAAAAATTAGGAATGTTTTATTATCCAAATATCCCTATGATAATACCCCTAAATCAAAAAAAGATCAAAGTCATTATTTGTTAGTAAGAAACTATCAAATTAGAACAAAGTTCTCTCACCGACAACCATTGTGGTTCTCCATCCTCACTTTGCACCTCTTCTCGTCGACAGCCACTGTCGAGCTTTTCTATCCTCAGGTTATCTCCTCTCGCCGATAGCCACCGTTGTGCTTCTACATTTATTAAATATAATTATTTTTATATTTAATAAATGTAATTTGTTAAAAATAATTAATATGAGAATATAAAATTATTATTATAAAATATTTATAATGATAGAATTACTTATAATGATTTTTATATTTAATAAATGTAATTTATTAAAATTAATTAATATGAAAATATAAAACTATTATTATAAAATATTTATAATGATAGAATTATTTATAATGCTGGAATTATCTTAATACATATATTATTTTACTTAATTTTTTTTAACTCAATTAAGGAGTATTTCTATAAAATTTGCTTACATTCTTGGGAATATGTTACATGAAACAAACATAAGAATAGGAATGTTGCATTCCATTTCACAAAAATTGGGTGGTAAATAAATACATTTTTTGAATTTTCCTAAAATCTCATTCCAGGAATAAAACATTCATGAAATGTAACTTTCCAAGACTTAAAACATTTCTAGTATCAAACGCCTCTTAATTACCTAGTAATAGAAAGATGTGAACGTGTTTACCAAAAAGAGGGATGTGAATATGTTACTTTAATCCTTTAATAAATCATTACCTTTGTCAAGTATTTGTAAAAATGAAAATTTAGTAACCTTCTAGTTTTGCATTTTTCTTACTAAGAATACTCTTAAACGACTTCTCCAAGATATTCTCCATTCTAAAGAGGGTCATTGAACCCAAATCCAAATACTTAACAATTTCTAAAGTTCCTTCCCTATTTTCTTTCTAACCACATGATTATATGATTAGTTCACATAAAAAATTCTAGTTCTTAATTTTCGTTAGATTTTATCTCATTCAAGATTAAATTACTCTCAATTGTACTCTACATTAATCTAAAAGAGCTAATTATAAATTTGTATATCTTAATTAACCTAAAAAATTTCTGATTTTATGGTAATCATACTTCAAAAATTCAATAAAATTAAAGTATCAAAAATCAAATTAATGCGTACTCATGTTCTCCCGTGGTCCATGGAGCACCTCTTTTTCGTCGTCCTCCTTTGGGACCTTCAATCTTGACTTGGCTTGAGCTTGTGTTGTTCTTTTCTTCAAGGTTGGGAATCTCATAAGCATCCGACTCAATCATCCTAATATCATTGACCAATGCTTCAAAATGCTCTCTCAATTGAGAGACGCTTTTGGTTGGGATTCTCAAAGCAAGAGTTGGGAGTAGGATTGGAGAATCAAGACCGAACTCAGCTAGTGCATTCTCAAATACCTTATTCTCTTCCCGAGTCCAATGTTCTAAATACTTATTTTCTTGTGGGGCTAATTGATTTGAAGAAGGTGGTAATGATGAAGAATCATGGGTGAAGTTCTTTGGACCAAATGGTGATAAATTTTGACCATTTGATGGTTCCATTGTTGAGAAAGAGGCGAAAGAGATGGGTGTGGGTTTCCTCTCAAAACTATTATTTACTCTTGCTTTCATAGTTGCTATTAATTGTCAAACTAAATGCATTAATTGTAACATTAATTACTTGTCGTGTAATAATAATAAATATTAAAAAAAGCTTAAATGAGAGGCATTTTGGAAATTTATTTATGTTTCTGAAATGGGGATTTTAAAAGTTTTGATGTAATATATATATATATATATATATATATATATATATATATAATGTAATTTTTTTCCATGACATTAAGGTCAAAAGGGAGTCATGACCCTTATGCTTATCTAGAATCCTATATATAGTTAGAAACACAAAAGTTTTCAAATATGACAATTAAGTCTTAAAAGAGAGGGGATTTGGAAAAAAACTTGGGTAAAATATAATGTCTTGATTAAGCGACATTTTCCTTAATTACAATAGTCTAAATTACTTTCTTCATTTCAAATTATTTATTATTTTAAAATTTTTATTTTGTTTTAAATTATCTGTCGTTTTACATTACCAATGATATATTAATTGTTATTTTTTTAACATTATCTTTATTTATTGTTATCTTCAATAGAGTAGTAACAAGAGTTTAAATTACTCCCTCCACTTAAAATTATTTGTCGTTTAAGATAATAGTACAAGAATTAAGAAAACTATTAAATAACCTCAATTTTAGTAAAAAAGAGTTATACTTGACTAAATTACCCTTATTAAAGTCAATTAAACTCTTATTATGACTCTATTGGAGATAGTAATAAATAAGAGTAACGTTGAAAAAATAACAATCAATACTTCATTGATAATGTAAAACGACAAATAATTTGAAATAAAATAAAACTTCTAAAATAACAGATAATTTAAAACGGAGGGAGTAACTTTAATAAGGATAATTTAGTCAAGTACAACTATTTTTTACTAGAATTAAGATTATTTAATAATTTTCTTAACTTTTGTGCCATTACTTTAAACGACAGATAATTTAAAACGGATGAAGTAATTTTTTTTTTTATGAGTTGAAGTTTTAAAAGGATGACTCCTTATGCTTATCCACAATTCCAAACTCATAAAAACATTTCTCAAATCAAATTAATTCTTAATATTCCCTTTGCAAAATGTAACAAGAAAAATTAATGCAAGAGGAACATATCCTTTTTACTTTTTTTTGGAAATAATAATTAAAACCATCTAATAGAATCTTCTAGTTAGAGCTTATAATGAATCGTATTGTAGATTTATCTTCTATTAATTTTTAAGAGGTTTGAGAATGAAGTCCGACAAATCGTTACATAAAATAAAGTATAAAATTGGACTTGGAGTTATCTATTATCAATTAGTCCAATTAGTAGTATCTTATGCAGTGAGTGCAAGGGCCTGAACTCGAAACTGCCAAGGATGAGGACGATTCAAAGAAAAAGAAAACGACATTTATTTGGAGTAATGTTTTTTTGGGTGCTTAATTTGGAGATACTGCATTTTAAAATGGTACATCAAAATATTTTATTTTTCTCTTTCTATTTTGAAGAACTAATATGGAATTATTTGAGGTACTAGAGAAGTAAATAAATTTCACCATGCACTATTTTAAAATACAGCATCTTTAAAAATACCAGAAAATCACTTTTCAATCTAACCCAATCAGTGGGAAAAAAAATCATCTGGTCTATCACTTGAAGTTATCAATGAAATAAAAATGACATATATGATTAAATGAAACATATTTCATATAGTCAAATAAAAGTTCATGTATATATGTAATTAGAAGGATAGTTACAAAACCAAATGACAAAAGTTTAAACATTAAAGCTTAGGAAAAAAAAAGTCGACCGTGAGCATACTGCATCGATTGTAGATAGCGGATCCTCCACTGTTCGCATGACAAATCCATCTTTACAACGATGTCAAAAATTATGGTTTAGGAGTTTTAGGAAATACTTGTAGGCATGACTTGCAACTTGAGTTGGGGTCTTAGTCTTTACTACTTGTCTTGATATGCTCTTCCAACCTCATTTTTCATACTTTTCTAGCCCTATAGTAGAAACAACCTTTTTACATCCAATATAATATTTTTTGTAATTAATTTACACGGTAAGAATATTGTAGCATCATATGTACACGGTACAACCATCATTCTCAATATAGGCACCAAGAACCATTTGTTGAAGTTTTAGCCAGAGTTTTTACATATGAATATAGAATTTAATAA
The DNA here is from genome assembly GCA_034509205.1 of Ceratonia siliqua. Classification (NCBI taxonomy): domain Eukaryota; kingdom Viridiplantae; phylum Streptophyta; class Magnoliopsida; order Fabales; family Fabaceae; genus Ceratonia; species Ceratonia siliqua. The sequence goes on from JASKGM010007032.1 coordinate 8,375, forward strand.
TGAATCCTATACAAGATTGTGACATAAATACCGAATTAATATAAAATGGATATAGAGAGCGGGTGAGTATCACAACATTAATAAGATTATTATATACAACCTAATTAAATTAAAAAAATCCAACCTAAACTAACAAGTTGATTTGGTTTTTCATGTCTATTTGGGATTGAGCTGACTTTGAATTGATTAAACTTTTCAATGGATCTAACTTAACCAAACCTACTCATATAATAAATTTACATATATCGATGCTTATTAACAAGTAATGTGTTTAGTAACTTTTCTAGAATGTATTAAAGAAAACGATCCATTTTGTTCCTTATCACTACTCTATTTATAGAAGATGAATGTTCCAACGACTTCAGTTTATATCAATAAACAATACTTACAAGTATCATAAATGTCGCTGACACTTGCAAGAAATAACAAATATGACTTATTTTCGAACTCTTAGTCTTCATGAATTCCTTTAAACCGTAAACATGATTCCTACACTTCCTTAATTTCTCCTAATGATAGTAGAATTAAACTGCAAGCATGGAGTATATAAGAAGGATGTGAATATGTTTCTTAAGTCATTTCCTTTGTCAAGTATTTGCAAAAAATTGAAAATTTAGTAACCTTCCTAGTTTTTCATTTTTCTTACTAAGAATACTCTTAAACTTCTCCAAGATATTCCCCATTAATTTATAACAAGGGTCAATGACCCGAAATCCTTGACAATTTCTAAATTTTCTTTTTAACTTTCATTCCATGATGTCATCTGCTTTGTACTTAATTAGATCAAAGTACAAGAAGAGGAATAAACATAACATGTAAAATAAAGCTTATTAATGGATCTCTATCATATCCCTATCCCCTCTCCCTACTCTTAAGGTAGGATTTTCCTATGTAACTAAAACAAAAGAGCTACCTCTTTGACTCTCCAATAACAAATGATTATGAGGCTGTTCGGATCTCCTTCCCTCAGCCTAAAAGAAATTCTTTTCAAAAGTAAAGAACTTTTGCAGATTTTCTAAACTTTTCGGATCATCTTCCACGAAAAGGAGAATGAACTTTGGAAGGAGATTTTTGACTTTCAATTGAAGTTAATTTTTCTACCTTCTCATAGAAGGACGAGAAGGGGGAAGAAGAGAGAGAATTTGTAGGTGACCGCCTTGCCCTTCACAATACCCCTCAGCTGTTCCCTCATCCATCGCACTCCTCCCTCCAATTTGTCATCTATGTTTTTGCTGTGATATTTTTTGGGCATTTCAGGCACACTTGCTATAATATGATATTTTTTGCTCTAGTTTAGTGTTTTTGGGATGTGGGTTTATAATAAAATAATAGTTATAAAAAATTGCTATTGTAAGTTTTTTATTTTATTTTTATTATAATATTATAGTCAAATTTTATCTTAATAATTTATTTTCATAATATCATAATTTTAAATTTTATAATAATGATTAGTTAAAAATTGTTATTTTATTTTAACCAAAAATTTCTCATTTCTAAAAATTTTATACTAAAATTAAAGTATTTTTTTTAAATACTATAAAAAAAATTTCTGCATACCCTTTTCAGTAATTTTATCAGGTAAAAGTTCTTTCATAGTTGTACAGTCGAACATCTTTTCGAATTCAAAAGTCTTTCTCATTTACTGCATCTAAACACAAAATAACTTATACTTTTACTAAAATACATTCTTTTTTCAGAATCAACTTCTCATTTTATAAAAGTTATTTTTTTTAAATAACATCTGAACAGGCCCTATAACTGGAGGAATTTAAATTCTCTCACGTGATCGAATAACATGGCAAATGAGAATGTCATGTCATTTTATCCTCTTACAAGAGAATCCAAATCCCCTTTCAAGTGATAGCTCAATTCTCATCATATAATATATGTTCTATATTTTTTTTAAGCCTTAGTTATGGTCTCTATTAACAACATAATTTTTCTACTCTTTTTCATAATATTTTTTTTAATTTATATGATATATATATATATATATATATATATATATATATATATATATATATATAGAGAGAGAGAGAGAGAGAGAGAGAGAGA
>JASKGM010007033.1:0-10429 GCA_034509205.1 Ceratonia siliqua
AGATAATGCCTCCCTCGAGAATTTAATGGGGATAGGGATGATCCTTGAAACTACTTCCCTACGGGTCTGGTCTGGGTCTAGATATGAAGATAATATTTTTTACTAGTCTGGGTCTGGGTACAGGTACTATAGTACCCTACTCGTCATCATTCGTACTTTCTAATTTGTCAGTAAAATTTAAGAGCATACTCATAGTTTGAAAGAGTAAATACCTACAAATTAGTCATATTTAAAATTTTCATATTTTTTACTTTCAAAATATCTTAACTCATTCCAAAATTTTTCAAGATTTTATCCAACCCTTCAAGCACCAAAAAAAAAAAAAGTATGACTTTATCTAAAGTGTAATAGCATAATATTAATTCAAATTTTTTTTATTATGACAATTTTTAATTTGTAATTGTAATTCTTTGAATTGTTTTAATTTTTTTATCTATTATAAAAAGGTAAAAGATGTTTTTATTATATTTCTTATGAAATTAACTCATTTTTATATTAAAAAGAATACCATTTAATTCTTACAAATTAAAAGTTATTGTTAATCATGTTGAATATAAGTTAAATAGAATATTTTGTTAACATATTTTAACTCTATTGATAATTAATTTAGTCAAATAGAAAAAATATCATTTTAAATATAAAATAAAATAAAATGTGATACTTTAATACCTCACTTAATATATTTTAGGTCTTAGATTTAATCGTATGAAATGAACAACAATTTCTTAGTAACCTGAGTAACTAGTTGCTCTCTATTAATTCAGCACTTGGTTTTTTTTTTTCGGTGCAATTCACTATATGTTTTTACACACCACTCTTTCTACACTTCATTTTATACATCCTCGTTCAAAATTAATTTAATATAAAATAATAAATAATCTAAATGGTTTTTTTAATAAAATATCATACGTTGAAAAATGTATAACAATAATGTTAATTTAATAAAGTAAAAATAATACAACTGGACAAGAAGGAGCATTGCATTGCTTATGTATTCTAGCTTTTTTTTTTTAATTTTAAAAAAGAATATATAACTTTAATTGTCACAATTACATTTAATAGTAGATAATTTCGTTAATCTATATTAACAAAAATGTTATATAATGGTTAAGTAGATTGACAAAATAATTAAATTAAAACATTTTAAATTTAGAAGATTAAAGTAAGAAATGTACTATATTTAAAACATCAAATTATTAATTTACTACAATTTTTTATGAGTAGTTATTAGAGAATAACATATTAAAATTTAACAAAATCATATATATTAATATAAATTTAGGGATATTCATGAATGTTAGGCCTAACCTTAAAATAACAATTTTGACAACCAATTGGTATCATAACTCATACCTAATAAATTCTAATATTGTATATATTTTAAATGTGTTGGAATTAAATCCCCACCTACCCCACTTAACTCTGTACAGTTGGTAACCACTGACCACAATTTCTTAATTCATGCCATGATAAATGCCTCAACCACAATGATCCATGAAGCATTGAAGGGAGGCCCTAACCATGTAATAGTTTTAAAAAGAAAAATGCATGTATTAATTTTTGTTTATTAGCTTTTTGTTTATTCACCATTTGAATTAATTAGTTTTAGTTTATATTAATTTTTGAAAAATTGTAAAATTAATTTATATTATTACCCTATATAATTTTAAAACGTTATATCAGATTTTTTATTTTAAATTTTCATAAACACTAATTCCAGCTTTTGATATATTAGAAACTGATCCAGTATTTTAGTTATATTTTCTAGATTTCATTAAAGATGGAGATGGAGGCCGGTAGAGAGATATTGGATGAGAGTGAGAAGATGGAGATGGAGATCAGATAAAGACTATAAGATCAGATAAAGGAGAGAGACGATGATAGTTTTGTATAAAATAACATTTAAGTTATAAAATTTTTTATTTGAGATAAAGAAATATAATAAGTAGTCAATTTAAAAGACACATCTATGCATGCATAATCACGTGCATGTCGCGTGTCTGTTATTGTAGTTAATAGTTTTATACTCTATCTCAGTATTTCATTTTATATCTTATAAAATAACATACCTTTTAATTTGATTAAATTGATTAATGATAAGATTAGAATATGCTAATTGAGTATTTTTTTTAACTTACATTTAATCGCATGATTAATATGATTTTTATTTTTAGAAATAAAATGACATTTTTTAATATAAAAATGAGTTAAATTCATGAAAAATGTCGTTTATTTTGTACTTTCATATGCACAATCAAAGAATTCATTCGTAACCCCCTACTTTTTATATTGGAGCCTATTCAGTTTTTTTAAAAGTAGGTTTTCTTCTTATTTTCAAATTCGATAATTTTAAAAGTTAAGAATTGATTTTCAATTTAATTACTATTTTAATTTAATAATACCTTTTTTATAATTTTATCATCTTCTTGAAGATTATGCCATTCATCGAGCTCCATTTTTTTGGTCTTAGAACATATAGATTCATAATTTTACTTTATCTTCAATCCTCCTCTATGTTCATGATAGTATTAGTTAGATTCCATGGTATTTAGTTCTATTAGCTAAAAATGATTAATAGAAAAAAAAATCCTACTTAATAACGAGCTTATTAATAATTCATAATTTTTTAAAATTTTTTCTCAACTCCTCAGAAAGATAATAATTTAAAATATTGAATAATTATTGTCTTTTATTTCTTTCAAAAAATATTATATCAACAATAAAAATATTATGGATAAATGATAATTCTATTAAGTATCTCTAAATATACTATATTTCATAATAATATTTGATGATATTCACCTTTTTTTTATAGTGTCTCAAAAAGAGCATGCTTAATTTGTACAAGCTCTGTAGCTTTTTGGATTGTTGCTGGAACTTAAAAGCTTACTCCATTTAAAAAAGCAAGCCTAGAGGTTGTTCATTATTTGGAATTTTGGAATTTTTTACTTAGTATATAAGTTCATTCCAAAACATTTCAAAATTTTATCCAACACTTATAAAAGAAAAAAGAAAAAGAAGAAGATAAAAACATGATTTTATCTAGAGTTTATTAGGGCACTACTAATTCATAGTTTTTTTTTTATTATGACTAATTCTGGTTTTCTATGGTGTCTTTTTGCATGTAATACATGTTATATTTTTAAAGAGTTAGTTATTATAGTTTTTTTATCTGTTGTAAAAAGATAAAATACAATTGTCTTATATATTTGTATGAACTCAAATCATTTTTATATTAATTAAAAATATTATTTAATTTTTACAAATTTAAAGTTTATGCTAACCATTATATTTTAAAGTTAAAATGAATATTCTATTAATATATTCCAACTCTACCATTAATTAAATAGTAAAGAGTCTCATTTTTTATATAAAATAAGATAGAATATATAATATTTTAATAACTTAAGAGTTGATTGTATTTATTAAAAAAAAAGGTTCAAGACTCATTTAAGATTGATTTAAAATTGAGGAAGGAATCTAGCAATTTTCCCATAAATAAAGAAACTGAGGTACTTCTGAAATCTGAAATACGTACTCTCTTCCAAGTTTTCCTTTTTGTCCTCGAACCGAAGGGAGAGAAAACATCAAACACATGGTGAACGTCATAGCATTATACAAAACCCTACTACATCGTGTGATGAAAATGGCAGGGATGAGACCCGAGAAGGTGGAAATCGAGAAAGGAACTATACTGAACTTCTGGGTTCCTTCTAAATCCCAGAAAAAGTGCCGAAATGATCCACACAAGAAGAATAAGCAGCAAGAGCTCGCCGTTGTTCTCCTTCATGGGTTCGCAGCTGATGGACTCTTAACCTGGCAATTCCAAGTACTGGCACTGGCAAGAAAATACGCAGTTTACGTCCCAGATTTCGTCTTCTTCGGCGGTTCAACCACAGATAAAGAGGACCGGTCGGTGGACTTTCAGGCGGAATGTGTGGCGAAGGGGTTGAAGAAGCTTGGGGTGGAGAGGTGCTGCGTGGCGGGGTTCAGTTATGGTGGGTTTGTGGGGTTCAAGATGGCTGAGATGTACTCGGAGATGGTTCAGTCACTTGTGGTCAGTGGTTCAGTCACTGACTTGGTTGACTCGTTTAGTGGTCCAGCCCTTGAGAGGATCGGAGGGTTCTCAAGCTGGTCGCAGTTTTTGCTTCCTCGCACCGTCGATGGAGTCAGAGTGCTCTTTGACATTGCTGCTTACAAGAAGATTCCCTTTCCTAATTTCTTTCTACGTGACTGCTTAGAGGTATGGGTTTTACTTATTAATCACTTAATTAAGGATATGCTCCTATCATTTTTTAATCGTCATCCTTTATTTATATTTAAATAATCATAATAGTTGATTATATATAATAAAAAAATAATTACATATAATCAAATCATGATCATTCATTCGTCATCTAAAAATAAATGAACGGTCACGATAAGTCAAAAATAATAAAAAGTGAATAAAAAAATAATTGGTTCATTTCTTTTAATTAATTATTTTTTATAACAATATTATATTATATTATATTTTTTTAATGTCCTCATAAAGATACTGTTTAAAAAATTAAATTTTGTGAGATTTTGTTTTGGAATATACTATTTATGAAAATATTTAGAAGTATTGTGTTTGTATCCAAGCTTTGCTCCACATCAAGAAGATATATAGAATAGGAGTAAATTATTTTCTCTCTCTTAAAAGATATCTTAATTACATGACTCTCTCATATATTGTAAAAATATATATCGCCCTCATTTGAAAGTTAAAATATACCAACTTAACTCAATTTTGATTAAATTTAGTTAAATCATTTATATGTCTAATATACTTCTTGAAAACTTTTAAATTTGTCTATCATTGATTATAAAATATTTTTTAAAATTATTAAATGTGTTTGAACTTTTAAAATTTCTTATTATTCATTATAAAAAAGATTTTAAAAATTATTCAACGTGTTTTTATTTCTTTTTTTAAATCAATATTATTAAGAGTGAATGAATAAACGAATTATTTGAATTTTACAAATTTTTTTCTTGCAAATGATATTTTAGACATATAAATGATTTAAGTAAGTTTAAATTTAAAATTGAGTTAAGTTGTAGTACTTTTTTTTAATAGAGGTCTGTATATATTTTCATAATAGCGCAAAAGGTCATGTAACTAAAACATCTCTTAGAAGAGGGAGAAGTAATTTACTCAGATTAATTGAGGTATGTGAAATTAGTCTAAGCACTACCTAATCTTAGGCATTATTGTTGGTATATTATAATTTTTACTTTAGTATTTTGAATGACAGGAGTCATCCAAAATTATATAGAGACATTTGGTATATCGATATATTTTATATATTATGATATTTTAGATAACATGATATATAAGATTCTTAGGTTTAATATCATAATTGAATTTATAAAAAAAAAAGATACAATTGATATTTGAGAATTTTAAGTTATAGCGCCGTGTAAACGCATTGTAGTAGTGCAGCCTCCCATAAAAGTTGGTGGGCTCCACCTGATTTTTTGTGATCCCCCATTAGTGTGGCCCAACTTTTTGTGTGTAATTATATTACTACAACAATTATAAGGTGCTGTACTTTAGCAAGAGGCATTTATAAAAAAAATAAAATTAAAAGTAGTATGATGTAATGTATGATTATTATATTTTTTTATGGTATAAGATATTACTCAAAGTGGTGTGATTCTATCTTATATTGGATGTTGGCTGTCATATCATATGATAGCATATCAAACACATGCATGTTAGATATTTTTTGACATATAAAATATTAATATCAAGATGTTGGTGGAATGTTGGTGGAATCTTATATGATAACATACCAAATACATGCATGTTAAATATTTTTTATCATTTAAGATATTAAAATCAATATGTTATGTGTACCAAAAGTCTCTTATGTTTAATATATTGTTATCAAAATAACAGGGTGTCAAAAAATAATTTATTTTATATCACTCAAAAATTATTAAGATTTTATATTCCACCACTTTAAATTTTATAAAATATCAATTATATTAATTTTTAAATATTTTTAATTGTCATATGAAATATGAATATTTTATATATTATTATAATATCTTATATCCAAATATATAAAATATTAATATATCTAAGGATACTTATGGGAACACACTATATATCTATGAATTGACATTGTTGGTGCATTGGATGAATGTTAATTTTATGTTAAGATTTTGAGTTATTTGAAGCAGCTGCTTTGTGGCTATGAAAAGAAGAAGGAGGAACTTTTGGAGGCCCTGCCGATGAAGGACCAAGATGTTGTAGTCCCAAAGTATCCACAGGTGCAATTTTTCATTCTTATTTTTTCAATTCATTTCTTAATGTTATGTTTTATCAACAACTGCCCTTAATTTAAAGTCTAAGATTATAGTTTAAAATATAAAATGTCCGTTAACATATTTAACAAAAATTAAGAAAATAAAATTTTCTATATTAATAAATTATTATCAAACTATTTATATTGTATATAAAATGTCACTGATTAAAATTTTTTTATCATTGATAATTCACTTTATACTTTTATTTTTTTAAAATCAATGTAGAATTATATTTTGGCAGAGCAATTTTGTAATTTTATAATTAAGATTATTAGAGTGATGCCATTTATATATATTTATGATCATGGATAACACCCAATGAAATATTTCTTTAAGTAAATTAGATGTACGAAAGATATGTAGATTAAATTAATTATGAATAAATAAATATATTAATATTAAAAGTAAGTTTTATCACTAGTATATATATATATGATTAATTTAATTGACACATTTTTTTAATAAATTTGATTTATTTAGAATTTCTCCCAAATGTTTATTAATTATTGCTTTAACCATTTGTTAATGTGCATTGTAAAGAAAATACATCTGATATGGGGAGAAAATGACAACATCTTCAACTTGGAAGTTGCCAACAACTTAAAGATGTAAGTTCTTCAATATCATTTTTCCATTACATTAATTTTTTAAATTAATTTAATAATTTTTCAGTAGTATTTTTTCTAATGTATTTATATATTTATTTAAACTATTTTGATTTTATTTTTATAAACCAAATTTAATTAAAAATTGTCTGTCAGACTAAAATATAAAATTATAACTAACATAATATTTCTAACTATTAATTTAATCACATAATTCCAATCCTTTTTCTTATCATTTATTTGTTACGAAAATATTATTATTTATGGAAAATAGCACCCCTAAAAAGTATAGATTTTTTTTTTCTGAAAATGAGCTAATATCCTTTTTTATTAGTGGACTGCGTTTGACGAGTTTAACCATGTCTAAAAATAATATTAAAGTAAAAATATAAAATTTTAAAAATTATTATTTTCAAATATAATATCCCTGTGTTTCTTTAAAAGCACCATATTTCTGAACTAGTGCAACCTATATGTCATTTTAATTTTTAAATAAAAGTTATTTAAAAATTTTAATTATTTACAATCTCTTAAAAAAATTAAATGATTAAAATAAAAATAATATTAGTTAACTACTTACTATCTCTTAAAAAAATAAAAATTGAAAATATAATATTAAAATGATAATAATAAATTTAATCTGACAATCTAGCCTAAATACATATATAATAGTATAAATATATAATTTCATAAGAAATTTTATTAGTTATAATATTATTATTAGGCATAGTTTTAGAAATATTTAACATATTAAAAAAAAGTAAATCTTATAAAATATAGTATTTAGAATATAATAGAATTTGTTATTTTTCAATGACTGAAGAACTCAAAATCTCCTTAGCAATGTTTTTTTATTTGATTTATTTAACTCTGATTGAATTTGAGTTTTTAATTTTTAATTTGAAGACCATTTTAATACCATTAAATCAAATACTTATAATCGGTTGTCCAATTTTAATTTTATTGAAAGGCTTTTCCACATTGGATTGCAGGCAACTTGGGGAGAATGCAGAACTGCATACTATTAAAAAGGCGGGTCATTTAGTTATGTTGGAGCGCCCATGGGTTTTCAACACGTGCCTCAAGAAAATTCTTGCTTCTCAGATCAAAAATTGAGGCATAAATACAAATTAGAGAGATGATTATTGAGAAATTTTAAGATAAATATGACTTATAAAAAATATATAAATTAGGTTAATAATAATATACACATAAATTTATTAAAATATTCACTTTTAATATGTTTATATGTATATTTATTATTAATATGATATATTACAAATCTATAAATTAAGTTTTTCCAAAAGTTTCATCATTTCTTTCTAGTGAGGGCAAGTTTTTGTTTGAGAATATTATAATTTTTAAAAATTATTGTGTTGTGCATTTTATAAAAAAAAAATTTTTTTTGTCAAATGTTTATAATACTTTGATAAAAATTATTATCAACTACATATTAATTAACTATATATTTAATTTCTTTAATTTTACTCAAATTTTAAATTAGTCATGTCCTTTAATTGAGACATTTTATAGTTTATAATTATTTGTAATTGATTTATTACCCTCATCAGACGATTAAAATTGGTCTCATACATGTCAGGAATGTAACTTAAGTATAATTTAGCTTCTATAATGTAATTTAATTTTAAAATTAGTTCCTATATTTTATTTATTTAAAATTAGGTTTCGCTAATCAGTGCCCTTAAGCACTGATTAAGGAATATTAATATTTTTGAAAATAGTTTTTTTCATTATTATATTAAACTATTTTTGTTTATATATTTTTGTTACACAGTTTTACTTGGACAACAAATTGTTTAATTATATTTTTAATCATTTAATTTATTAAAGTTACAATTTTTATCTTTATAGTTTTATCCTGAATAATATGATTTTCTTACTTTTATCGAAGTTACAATTTTGGTTCTTCAATCAACTTTTTATTTATTTTTTAACTGTCATTACTAACGACTAACGTGAACAATAAACAAATTATGTGACAAAAATTTACATGTCAATCAAATAATTTTGCCTTAAAAGAGTGGCATGGCCTCATTCCAAATCAACACAGACTAATAGGTCGTTTGGATGGGCTTTTAACCCTCATAAGCAGCTTATTTTTATAAAAAAAAATAGTATTTTTACTATTTGGATGGTGCTTTTAAAAAAAATATATTTTTTTAAAAAAATTAGATCCTAATGGAATATAGAAATCTCTTTTGGACAAATATATCAACAAAATACTTCACAAATTCTCTTAAAAGTACTGTTACGTGTCATTTTTAATAATTTTATTTAAACAAAAATATTTTGATATTTAAACGCAACACATATAATTTTTTCAATAAAATTACTTTTATATAATTATATCTAAACGTCAAATATTTATTTATTTTTAATTTAATACTTCTGTTTAAAACAGCCCCTTCAAACCCTAAGCCCATTGTTATGCCCAGAAGAGTGGATCTAATAAGGAACCGCATCTCAAACACCAATCTTACCAAAGTAAATTTCAGAGAGAGAGATGTGTCATGGGACTCTGCTTATCTCCGAAATTCACTTGGTCAACTGGGGAGAAATTGAGAGAAAAATTAAAGTTTATTTGATGAAAATAGAAACATTGTTAATAATGACAATGCCATACCTATTTTCGAATTCAACAACTTGAGGAAGACAGCCAATTTTTAGTGCCATTGTCATCATTTGATCATTCCATATTCTGCAGCAAATTGCAAGCCAGAAAATCGAGTTAACTTCCTAACAGTAAAGCTGATAGAGAGCATGTTACCAACTGAAGAGAGAGGAGGAGGGTTGATGGCTATTTATGGCTTGGAAGGGGAGACAAAATCAAATGCATACAAAGCTATTTGTGATTCAGATGCCTTTACACACATTAAAGTTGCTGGTCTCCCAGAAATGTTTATTCACCGCATGAAATGTTTCAAGCTTGTAACAGTAATTACCAAAAAAAAAATTGAAAATGATCACTTATCATGACTTCTAAAGAGTCGACTAGGTCAACTCATCGGATCAGCATATTGTTATTGTAAGGCCTATTTATTTGGACTTATTAAAAAAGATTTTTTATGCTTTTTTTTTAGAAAGAATGTATTTTTTAAAAGTAAAAATTATTTTGTATTTAGATGTTGTAATTAAGAAGAATTTTTGAATCAGAAAATGAAATAACTTTCTCTCTCATCTATCAATTTTTCCTTATGAAGGAAGTCAGAAATTTTGATTTCCTCTAAAAGAAGAAAAACTCCTTATTTTTTACTTCTCATTTTAAGAGAAGTCGAAACAAACAAACAGTTTTTTTTAAATGACTTATATTTTGAAAAAAAGTTACTTATTCTATAAATAAGTCCATACAAACAGAACCGTAGTCGTTTCTTATCTGCTGCTTAGGGATACGAGCCTTGTAGGCCAATCCTAACGATGGGTTTTAAGGTAAAAAAATAAGTCCTAAAAAATTACAATCATTTTTG
>JASKGM010007035.1:0-84286 GCA_034509205.1 Ceratonia siliqua
TCGCAAGTCTATTTTGGAAAACACTTTAGAGCCAACTAATTGGTCTAACATCTCTTCCAATCTTGGAATGGGAAATCTGTACTTGATTGTAATTTTGTTAATTGCACGGCTATCAACACATATTCTCCACGTGCCATCTTTCTTTGGTGTTAATAATGCCGGACAAGCACAAAGGCTCTTACTTTCACGAATTTGACCTTTCAATAATAACTCTTCAATTTGCTTCTGTATTTCTGCCCTTTGCAGCAAGGGCATCCTGTATGCTGGTAGGTTTGGGAGTGCTACCCCCGGGTTTAAATCAATGGTGTGTTGTATAGTTCTTTTAGGAGGTAGCCCTTGAGGTAGCTGTTCTTCAACTATTTCTTTAAACTCCCTCAGGAGGGATTGAATTTCCAAGGGATATCCAGCCATTTTTCCCTCGTTTTCCTCAGAAGTGATCTTAGCAAACAGCATGTATACCATGCCTCCTTCTCTGTTGCATTCCTCAAATTTTTTTGCCGACACTAAGGCGATGATACGGTCATTTTTGGGCTCAGTTTGGTCTTCCTTAATAGGATGCAGCGTATACTTCTTTTGATTTCTATAGAAAGTGTATGTGTTCGGCCTTGCCCGGTGTTCCACATCATTGTCAAAGAGCCAAGGCCTACCCAATAGAATATGACCAGCATCCATGGGTACTACATCACACATGGCTTCCTCTTCAAGTTGATCCCCCAAAACAAATTTCACTAAGCACCTAGTTGTAATAGGAATCCCCTGTCCCTTCTTGAGCCAATTGATTTTGTAGGGGTGTGGATGTTTTTCAGCACTTAATCCCAACTTTTCTACTGCTTCTTGGGATATAACATTCTCCATACTCCCCCATCAATAATCAAACTACACACTTTCCCCTTGCACCGTACATGGGTTTTAAAGATGCTTTTTCTCCTCCAGTCTTCTATGGGTTCTTGTGTGGTGTAGGTCATGACTCGGCGAATAACTAATGCTTCCCCCTTGACTGGATAGACATCAATTTCTTCAGTTTCTCCTGGGTACTCATCATATATAGGGTCTTGTTCTCCCTCTTGTTCTTCTTCACCTTCTACAAGATTGATCCTACATTGTGGACAAGTACGTGAGCGGTGTCCCTTCTCCCCACAGGCGAAGCACCTAATTTGGGACCCATTATCCAGTTTCACAGTATCCTTCTCCCTGCTGCTGTGACTTCCATATCTCCCCACATTCTTATTTGGGCTAAATCGGCTAGTGTTCTCCTAACTATTTCTACCAGTGTCCTGCACTCCTCGGCTATTGCCAGGGTTGGAGGAGGTATTGCCGATCCTATTATGTGCAGGCCTCCTTGTTCCATGTCTCAGGATGTGTTTTTCAGCCATCATAGCTAGTTACCTAGCATCCTCAATATTGAAAAGACGAACTACTCCCATCTCATCCCTTATGTTCATACTTAACCCAGCTAAATACCTGGCTGTCATTTGTTCTGCATTTTCACTCAACCCCACTCTAATAGACAAATTATCAAACTCAAAAGAGTACTCCGCTACTGATTTATCTAGTTGTTTTAAGGAATGGTACCTTTCATATAATTCCATCATATAATCAGCTGGAAGGAATTGTTTCCTCAACTTGGCCTTCATATGCTCCCAGGTACTGATCTTTGGTTTTCCTTACCTTGCTCTATGTTCCTCAACTCTCTTCCACCATTGAAGTGCAGTGGTTTTGAGCTTCAATTTGACAAATAACCCCTTCCTTTCTTCCCTCATAGGTTTCCACTCGAAATAAGCCTCCAGACTAGCCTCCCAGTCTAGGTAATCTTCTGTGTGCGAACGCCCAGTAAAGTCAGCAACCTCTATCTTTACTCCACCACCATTCAAGTCTAAGGCGCGGACCAGACGCTCCTCCAAGTGGTTCCGTTCTGCTCTATTCCTTGGCTCAGCTTGATAAAATGGGTTTTCATCGTGCAGGTTCGCTTCCTCGTCAGCTGAACTGCCGTCAGACACACCCATACTCTCTCGGTTTCCATTGTTGGACCGGGCTCTCGCTGGGAGTCCCATTCGCACCTCAGCACGCCCCTGACGTTGTAGGTTCTGTACTGTTCTGGTTAGTTCTTCGATCAACCTCATGTTCTCAGCTATTTCAGCTAGTTGTTCCATGTTTCCTCTGCCACCTCTGCCCCTAGCACGTCCAGCCATGGCTCTGATACCACTTTGATGCAGTATAGGTGAGAGATAAGAGAACTAAGACTGAAACAAAACCAGATCAAGGAGAAGACGAGAACACACGAAGCTAGGGTTCTTCGTGGAAGAGAGAATTTCTCTATTTTCCAAAATATTATCCAAAAACTGCTTACAAACAGGAAGGCCTTCACACATATACCGTGAAAGGTTCCAGACACTGTAGCTAGACTGAACAGGTGCTAATCACGTGCTACATTAAAAGCAAATAGAATACAACAAAAACAGAAAATATACACAAGGGGAAAACAGAACAAAACGCAGAACATAACATAATAAGGCAAAGGGCAAATCTGAATGCTCCTGCATCAATTTGTATCGGCATCTTTCAATAAATTGTAAAAATTTATTGTATCTAGATTTGGTTCTTCAATGAAATCAGGATCATTCCACCTAGTATCCATGTTCATAAAGCCACATGCATCACGTACCATTCCAATAATATCATCCTCAATAGCATTATTGTTTTCCCTTAGACTCACCAACATCAGGACACTATGAATTTGTCTTCGAAGGTTTCTCATGAACATCATAGGTCTCATAACTTCTCCAAAAACCTCTTTGAAAGATATGCATCTTTATTGTTGCTCGATTATTATATGTTGTGTTTTAACATCTATCACAAAGGTACCGAATTCTGTTATTCACCCCAAGTTGACTACAAGCAAAGTCAAGAAAACCATATATTCCCTTTATATGCCTTGCATCAACTTTATTTCTAATTTGTATCCAACCTTTATCAACCATTATTCCCTATAATTATACAAACTATGAGATAGGACATCAACATCATCATTTAATATTATGGAACAAATATAATATGATATCTATTAATATTATGGGACATCTATTACTAATCACAAGCAATAACAAGTTTTTATTATTTGAAATTGTTATTGAGTTATAAATTCATTGGTGAAATTTCATATTATGATACTATAAATTCATTGTTGGAATACAAATAATAGGATATAAAGTGGCTCTAAAAGTTGCTCATATTATAATGTTCAAACTAATAGTTTCAACATAACATTTCCCATACTATAATGTTCCAAAGAGATTTAAGTAGAGGGTTTATGCTTATGCTACTATAAATCACTCTTACCCTAGTGCACATTTTATACATCACATAATGCTCACAATAATCCACCAAATACTAAAAAACCATAATCATCAACCCTAGGCACAGTTCCTAAGCACAAAAGAACAAGAGTACTAACCTTGATGTGATATGCTAAGAAAGCAAATCAAAATCTATAGAAGCAATATGCAACTGATTAGCAACCTGAAAAATGAAAAACTTGTTAAGTTGATTTCTATAAAAACGATGACATAAGTCAATATTTTTAGCTTTAAAAAAATTCTAATAACTTGTTAAATTTGAAAGAATGATGGTACACAAGCCCTTTTTCAAAGTGTTGTTACTTGCAATGCACTATCATGAAAGTAGTCATGTCCAAATCAATAGGACTTTTACTTACTAGAGCTTATGGACAAGGTGAATTGACGCCTCTTTGTATTTCCAACTAGAGTTGGTGTAAACATCTTTTACTCTACATGTATATATGATTAATGTTTGACTATCTGGTTTTCTGTGTAGATTCTGCAACAATGCTGATTTGCCGTTGGCTATTGACTAATGTTTCTTCCACTTTTTTAAATAAAAGATCATTATTTTCACCACCCAACTGCTTTCCCCTTACTTTTCCTCTTCCACTTTTGCTTCTCCAAATCAACATCACAGTTCAAATTGCTACTTCAGACATTTCCTGAACTTAGCTCAGATGTTGAATAGCATTTTGTTTTTCCATCTTCTTAACAATAATATTGCACAAAAAATGTTTCAGATAATATCAACAATGAAAATGAGTTTGGTAAAAAGTTTCTGTAAATTATGAAATTACATGTCTCCAGCACCTTGTTCTTTTAAAGATGTTCTCATCTACAATCTCCAGTCATGAAATTAATTTCTAATTTTGAATTAAGAAGTTTAGACAAGAAAATGTGTAACCAACACTACTACCAGGTTTGAGTTCTACTTCCATTTCCATCTTAGTATATTTTCCTAGGAAATACCATAATTCATGCTTGAAGTTAAATGCAAAAAAGAGAAAAGTATATAATTAACAAAAGAACAGTCATGTACAACAATAAGTACAGTGGGGCCGTTGCACACACTGGAAAAAAGAAAAACAAGCTGAGGAAATGAGATAGCATCTAATTTGTGGTTCCAGGGTAAAGAAATTGAAAAAAAATTGAGAGACACCCTACTAAATAAAGGTTGTGAACTGGAATAATGGACATGAAGGAAATGCAAAAAGCTGCTACCAATCTAGTCTCTAATGCAGGCAATTCCCAAATCCAGCCAAAACCAACTCTTGCTAAGATTATATTTATACCAAGTGAGATTCTCTAAATGCTAATAGCTACCCCATAACACAAGGGGCTTACAAAGGGTTGCAGAAAAAATAAAAAGAGAGAATCAATCTCTAAAAGGCAAACCGAAACAAACACCCCCAACCAAAGAGCATTAATAAACTCACAAAGAAAAATTGAGAATTAATGAACAAATCAGTACAGATGAATTAGTAAAAATTCTCAAGTAGCAATTTTTCTAAATAAATCATATTTATAAAATATTTGTAAATAAGATAAATTATGAATAAATGCATAAATATATCAAAAATTAAACCAATTTCTGTCATGCATATATATTTATATATGATTGGCTTGTGCATTCATTTCTTATCAACTTAAACTAAGATAATGGCAAGTTCTTCAGTGTACTCTTTGCTTTTGTTCTTTTCAGTTCTACTGGTTTCCCACTTCCAAGAGTCATAGTAGAAGGGATCATGGGCCATACCTGGCCTAACCTAATGAGCTGAATGTCCATATCCATTACTATTTTTTTTTTAAGTATATTATTTTTAATATGTCTTGAGTTATCATATTTTATGATGATGTCGTATAAAAATTTATTTTTTTCTTAAATTTTTTGTATACATTACAAATAAAGATAAACCTTGTTGTTTTAAAATATAATTTTTTTCAAATAATCGAGTGAAATTAAATTTTTAAAAATATTTACTAATATAGAAATATTTTCATTCTTATAAAATTTTTGTTCAGATCTATTTAATTTGTTTGAAGGAAACAAATTGATTTTTTGTGTGATAAAGAAAGGCCACGTCCATTTTGGTAACCATACGACCATATCTTCTTCCTTCACCAACGCCAACCAAGCCATTAGCGGGGTTAATGAAAATCACATGCGGTAAGGCTAAAATCACAAATTAAGAATCTACAGCTGTCTTCTAGTGAGATGTCAAAAATCAGAACAAAGACTAATACTAATCAAATGCAATGCCAAATACTAAGATATAGGCTCAAATATTCAACATAAATTATGGCATTTGCGAACAAGATGTCTTTTCATAGCCTTTCTTAATAAGCTCATTAAACAATCAGACATACTTTGTTCTTTGGAATATATAGACATTAGTCTTTCTAAATGACATAAGCATTGCAGTCATTAATGTAATGTTGATGTCTTAGATTTTAAGCTAAACTTGGGTGGAAATATGGAACACATGAAAAAAGATGAAGAAAGAAAGAAAGAAAGAAAAAAATGTACTTCGTATCAATGTCTTAGAGCTGCAAACGCAGCAGAACAACGTTAGGCATTTTACCACCAAGAAGATTCAAACTTCTTTAGATATAATGAACTAGTCTGGACAGTGTGTATATATTCTACTGTCAGTTTAACAAGCACTAGAGTGGAAGAGATAGAAAGAAAACCACATAGGACTTGACATGGGCAAGAAAGCACATAGGATTTTGTCCAAGTACTGGTAGCAGTAGCAGACACGTACGTGCACCTATTATGAAATTCTTATCTCTTCCTGAATATTAACTAATTATTCAATGGTGTTCCTTTCCCATTTACATCGCTATCCTTATGATCGTGCATGCCACAGCTCATTATCATTTATGCCCCCTCCCCCAAACAATTCCTTTCCTCTTTATTTATTTGTTTATTTTATAACATTAAGATTATCAACATTATTTATACTTGCCATCACATCTTAATGTCTATTATATTTTACCCTTTTTATACTCACTAATCCAATCCTTTAACATCTCAAATTTAATCAATATAAAATAAGATTAACAAATGAACCAAACAATTGAATTTAAAAATACTTTTATATTTTAATATTTTTAATAAATTAAATTTCATATAAATTTAAATTTAAATTTGAAGATATACTCATAAAATTAAAAGATACTAACATACAAGCTAGTTGCACTTGCACATCATTAACATCAATCCCAAACATTTTCCAAAAAAATCAAAAGACAAATAAAAAAAATTACATATCATGATGATTATATGAAATCTTTCAGCTTCTCTATCAAGTTTTTTTTTTTTAGATTATCTTTGCTTAGTTCAAGTTTAAAAAAAAAAGTAAGAGAATTCAGGCTTGGAGAGCTTTTCAAGGCAGATGAAATAAACTAGGATTGTCATGATCAGTCCAGTGAGTGTGACTCTAGTAAGCATGATCAACGGTGTAATTAGGAAGATCAAACAAACCTTGATCTGCACTCCCTTGCCAATCCAACGACCCGAAACCTCCATGCCCAATTAATGAGAAGGCCTTTAAAGGGTCATTGCAATGTCAAGTTAACCAATTAAAGGCTTTCTCATTTGAGTTATAATTCACTTAAACCAGATGTTTTGCAAGAGCAAAGGACCATTGGCATAGGATAGAGCCCACAATTATTCATTCATATGACAGCTAAGGGAAAATATTGGATAGACTTTCTTATCATTTTAATATTTTGATAGCTTAATAGGAGTATTGGTTTCAACACTTTGGCCCATAAGCTAAAAAAATTAAGCTGTTTTTCTTTAATGAGTTCTTCTGTTTCGTAGGATTGTCTTTTATTTTTGCATCCAATAGCTGTCTTTCTAATCAAGCATCATGTTGTCAATTAATACTTGTGTTAATTGTGTGGTTAGCCGCCATTGACACTAACTCTACAATGCAAATTTAAATAGTATAAGGACTTTCTTGTTCACTACAAAATTACTTTTAGTGTTAATAACATAAGATTTTCACACATGAAAACTAATTTTCATATCATAGTTCAGTAGTGCCTTGCTTAGCATGTTTGTATTTTAAATAATATTTCTCCCAAAATGAGCAAAATTCTAAAGATGATAACTTTAGTTTAGTAAGACAGAGTAACAGAAATGAAAGCAAAATGAGCAAAATGAATTCAAATATGCACAAACTAAAGTAAAGATAATGAGGGGAGGTTCTATCATTTTCACTCACTCATTTCACCAATCAGGCAATGAAGATTCAGCCAACAAAATGCTATCCAAACCATTTTTTTGTAACCCCAAAATTCTGTTCTTTATTAGCCCAAAAGAACCAGCTCTTACCTTCCAAGAAGAGGGAATTTTCAGACCAAACTTGCTCCCAAACAACACCTCACAAAGGCCTTTCTGCCACCATCTATGGCAACTCCCAATGTCAGGTCCAACTTCGACTGTAGAGGATTACCCTAGGACTGAAACTTTCTTTCTAGCTTACTTGATTAGTTGCTTAGCTGGCTGGCTTCTCCTAGCACCAGGCTAACTACTAAAAGGCATGGGCAAAGGTGGAATTATTGACTAAACGGAAAGGCTTTCTTGATCGACACTAAGAGCCCTAGTTAGATTAAAAATTTATAGTTTTTAATGTTTTAAAAGGTAATTAATTTTTTGAGTTATACAACAATACTACCTCTTTCCTGGGTGTTTTCTGCCACCGCACGGCTGGGCTTTGGCTAGCGGCTGGCAACGGTGGAAACCAGCAGTGGTTGGCCAGAAATACCAGCGGCACAATGGCTATGTGCTTCACAACCACCAGATAGGCTAGAAGGCAAGGGAGAGGGGTTGGGTTTACGGATGCACCAAGCAGCGGGAGTTGGGAGAAAGAAGGGGAAATTTTTTTTCTTTGATTTTAGGGATTTAATGGCTGTGGGACTGATTGGCAATTTCCTAGAAGTTTAGTTTTGCTACTTAATCCCTAAGCTTGAGGTTATTTGAATTCGCCCCTCCTTTTTTTTTTTTTTGATTTGGGGCATTACAGAAAAGGGAGAAGGAAATGTGCCAAAAATATTCCACTTTTAGTGATGGCATATGATGTCATCACAAAAGTTTTTTAGTGACAACAACCTAACTGTCATCACTAAATTCTGACTTTTTTGGCACCTAAAAAAAACATCATTGCCATCACAAAAATGCTAGTTTTAGTGACGAGTAAGAGTCGTCACAAAAGAATTTTAGTGACAACATTCTAATTGTCGTCACTAAATCCAGACTTTTTTAAACTCTCATATTTCGTAAAATAAATTTTGACTTTTAGTGACAATTTTTGGATACCTTTTGTAACGACACATGAATGTTGTCACTAAAAAGTTAAGATTTTGTAATGCAGTTAACAACTAGTCACTAAAAGTTGACAACTACATTTAGTGACAACATTTAAAAGTTGTCACAGAAAACCTTGTTTTAATGATGACTTTTAAGTTCGTCACAAAAATGTCACCACTGAAAGTCAATTTTCTTGTAGTGATATATATATATATATATATATATATATATATATATATATAATGCCACAATTTGATGTCATATGATTAAGTAATAAAATCTGAAAAATTCAAGTGTTAAGTACAATCCATGAACATGTATAAGTCTCTCGTCAAACCAAATCATATACCATACATATACATCTATAATGTTTGTCATCTGGGTTCATATATCACATATAAACAATCAATTTTCCTTCTTTTGTACTTTTCACAATCATATAGTAATACGTAGAAATATCTAACCATTCCAAATTCACTTCTCATTTGAAAGGTAATCAACAACATGGAGTTTTATTTTAATATCGGAAGTATCTATATTCACTTAATCTAAAATGAGTAACTTCTCTTTGTAACTTAAATACTAGTAGAAGAATGAAACCCAATTTCTATTTTATACTAAGTTATGTAATATCTTTATCCACTATTCCCTTGGTTTAATCATTGTAATGAATCTCAAATGAAAACAGATTTTTCCAACCTCAAGTTATTTCATACAAGATTACTGTTCAATGAATCACATAAATCATAAAGGTCTTGACTAAGAAAAAAAAATCAGAATTTATTTAACTCGGTTAAATCAGGATAGCACTCATTGAATTAGAACCAAAACCGTCACCTTTACATATACACAGCAATCACACTTACAGCACCAAGATATTCAATAGCAAGTTATTTTCCAAAGATTTAAGCAAAATCCATCAGCGTATACCAGACTTAAAACAGGGAAAATTTAATTATGCCATGACCCACAATATCTGAAATTTCACCATTTTACTGTAACGACTGAAATTTATTAATTCGAACCCATGAACTACATCCATAATCAAAGAATGCTCATCAAGTCAGAACCAAAAACAAGACCCATGATTCATGAACCCAAGAATGAACAAAATAAAATAAGAATCTTAGATCCATAGATAACAAGGACTTAGATAAGGTAAAACACTTTAAATTTCATAATGTTAGCACGGCATATAACAAACATTCACACATATTGTAGCCTAAAGAAGAAAGGGGTTCTACTCACCTTACTAACTTTTAGGAGGCACAATTACGACACCACCACTCTTGAGAACGTAAGCTACCTCAACCAACGCACATTTCCCTTTACCCTTGGTGAATCATTTGAGGCCGAGTAGTTCAGGGGAGAATGACTTGAGATTTCCTCTAATTCTAGCATTATAGCAGGAGCCATAAAAATCCAAAATTTCATAACTTTAAGCTTTCAATAATTAATTAAAATTTGAAGAAACCCCAAATCAAAAACTTAACATTGAACAACTAAAAATTTACCTATTGAAATCCTAGAATCTTCAACTCAGGACACAACCATTTGTGCGTTGTAACCAAACTTGAATAGAGCTCACAATAGCTAAAATTTCTTCAAGGGCTTAGGTTCATACGAATAGGGTTTCCTACGGCGTCAAAGGAGGTCCTTTTGGACTTAACGTTAGGGAAAGGCTCTTTGCAACAGTAACGTTAAGGGATGACATGAGTGATTTAGAACCTCCAGTCACGCATCAGTTTGATTCTGGTTTACTGTAGATCATACACTGCTAGGCGAGCACGAAAATGGCAAGGAACCAACCAGCTGAAGCGATGCGTTGAAAGAGGGAAGGGAAAGATGGCAGTGGTCCAAGGGAGGGACTGAACAAAGGCGCACTAATGTAGCAGGGTTATATGGCAACCGAAACCTTTTTTTTTAAACAAATAGAATATCAAAATATTACCTGCAATCCGCAATCCGCAATTTGCAAGTAAATTCACTGTGGATTTAAAATCAGTAGATAATTTTTTGTGTGAATTTCCAATTTGTAAGTAATTTTTTGATATTTTATTTGTCAAAAAAATTTTGATTACCAAATATTTACGGATTTAAAATTTATAGATAAATTTACCGATTTTAAATATGCAATAAAATTCATAGGTAAATTTACTTGCATATTTTAAATCCGTAACAAAATTTACTTACAGATTTTAAATCCAAAGCAAATGTTTATTTAATGAATAAATAATTAACGTAAACAATTTTTTTAAAATTTTAAAAATCTAACCATTTGATTGAAAAATATACCTTTAATTTAATACACAAATTTTAGTAGATCATTTACTATTGTATCTTATAGTTTAAATTTCTTACACAGCACTTTTAATTGCCTTTTTTATTGTATTCTTAAAAAAAATTTAAATCGAATCATTAGATTAAATACACTCATTATCTTTGTTTCACACAAAAAATTGTATGTTCTTTTTTATTATTTACTATCACATCATGCATTTAGAAGGTGTAAAATTGTGCCGATCGCATACCAATGATAGTCCGATATGATCCAACAGACTAAGCACGCAACATAAGTATGATCCAACGGTTAAATCAATTAAAATCAAACATAATGATGATCCAAAATGCATTTTCCTTTACATGAGAGTAAGGTGACATGTCACCATATTTATACGTTATACTATTGTTGATACTTTTCATAAAATTTTTAAAATTTAAAAATTTCAACCGTTCAATTAAAAAGCGCATATTGAAAATAATACTAAAAAATTATAGTACATTTTTTTAATTATTCAATATTGTATCATAAGCTCTATATCTCTTATAAAAGACTTTGTTCTATTTTTTGGTTGTTAAAATATTTTATTTTTTGACCATTCTAGTCTTGCACGTAAATTTTTATATATTTTTTTATAGTTAACTATTATATCATACCATTAGAAGCTAAAAAAACCTCTGATCCCCGCTTGTAGCTCCATCTTGATCATCCTTAATGCTGAATATTAACACATAACTTATATATGCATCCAATGGTTGATTCAATCAAAATCATAATGAGTTATGATAAAAAAAAATGACATCAGAAATTTCTTGTGAATTTACAATCCGCAGGTAATGTTCGCATATTTTGGTGCCAAACTTTCGCGGAAATTTTCTTGCAGATTTTGAATCCACAGGAAAAGTCGCAGGTAATTTTGTGCAAAAATAATCTTTAGCAAACATTCGCAGGAACTTGGAATTTTTCTTGTAGTAAAATTTGTCCCTTCATCTAATTTTTGTAAAAATTTTCATGATGTGACCTTTTACTATCTTACATAACCTAACTATTTTACACATATACTGATTATTTTACACATTAACCAAAAACAATTTCTACGTCATAATTTTTACTCACAATCTTATTTCATCTGTTTGCCTTAGCCCCTCTTGTCCTCCTATAGCCATTATTTTTCCTTCTTTAATTTTTGTTAATTATTTTTTGTTTCTCACTTTATGTCATATGAAATTTTTGGTTGAATTCAAAATGTGAAAGCTGTATAATAATACAAAATTCCCTAACTACAAAACAATCAATAAGTGAGAGAAAAAGAAAATTTATTTTTTAAAAAAAATTACAGACAATTTACTTAATTAATTTAGAGTGATATTAATTAGACTCGTAAATAATTTTTTCATTTTCATCATTCAATAAATAGTTATATGTGATTTTAATAATTTGCTTAAACTTTTAACATGTAGCAAATAATCCATTCCACTCATTAAAAACAAAAAAGATCAATTGAATTAAAATTTAATTCAAAATCTTCAAGTAAAATTCTTTTAATTTGATAATTTTATGAAATTAAATTTTTAATTACAGGTTATATATTTTGACATTTTAAATAGAATAGACTATTTACAGTATATTAAAATTTATAATTAATTGTCAAAATTAAAATTATAAGAGGATACTTGTTAAAATAAAATTTATAAGAGATTATTTGATTTTATGCATTTAATTTCAAAATAATAATATCTAAATTATTGAATAATTGATAATAATTTTTTAATTATATAAAAGTCCATAAAGAATTAGTTGCTATTCAGTAATTGACTTTTAATTTGTTAAAATTGTGTTAATTTTTTCTTAATTGGAATGACTGCATTATACTTTGAGTATAGTTTATTATATTTGTGGGGAATGACATTGGAGGAGAGACTCTCGAAGCACAATTGATTTGGGTTAAGGATGAAATGAGTTTGTGAGTAAAAAATATGATGTAAAAATTATTGTTGGTTGATGTATAAAATAATAACCATATGTGTAAAATAGTTAGGCTATATATGATAGTTAATGGCTACATCATAAAAAATTTAACGAAAGTTAGCTGAAGGAATTAAATTAGAAGTTTAAAAAAATTATGAGGGTAATATTGTTTAAATTGAAAATAAGATGATTAAATAACTTTTTGTATAATAAGATGATCAAAAATATAATTAAGCTTAATTAAAATTATTAAATTTAACACTCAAGTAAACGATATGACATAATTTAATTAAAGTTTTGTGGTTGAGTGTGCAATATATTATAATTAATGAATTAGGAAAAAAATTATATTAACAAGTAAAAACATGAGTGAAAAAAATTATAAATTCCCCTTTTATCCAAGATCTTGTATCTCAGTTTGATGTTTCTGGTTCATGTATAATGTCTTTTGTTGTGCATAAATTTATAGACAATTTTATTCATTGTGCATAAATTGTTGTATTTAAATTTAACAAACATAAATGGATCACTTATTTTTAAATACAATCACTTTAATAATTTATAGACAATTTATAAATAAAATTTATGAAAACAATATTTCTCATATTCTTCTACAGTTTTTATTATGTATGTACATTACATTATTGTCATAAAAATATAGATATAATATATACAAATTTGTAAATAATAATTATAAGTAGAATTTATTAGTTTAATTATATTTTTGTTCTCTTAATTTATTAAAATTACAGTTTTGGTCCCCTAATTTCATTATGAATAATATAATTTCTTTATTTTCATTAAAATTACAATAAAATTATAATTTTAGTCTATTTAACTTTATTTTGAGGGACCAAAACTGTAACTTTAATGAAATTATAAGAATTATATTATTCAAGATGAAACTAGGATAACTAAAATTACAACTTTAAAAAATTAAGAAAACCAAAAATGTAACTAAGTCAATTTACTAATAATAAATCTTGTACCTTATATCTATTTTTTTCTTAATATGATAATATTATATCGATTCATAAAGCATGATTCAAATAATATATTAAGTGCTAAATAATTGGTTTAAATCCTTACTCCTCATGGTTGCAACATTATGTATATAGTAAAACACTAATAATGTGTCAGATTCCTCTCTCATATAAGTATTTGGGATTCAATCTTTTTCAATTGACACTTAATTGTAATTAGATGAATTGCAATTAGATCGTGAACTTTCAAATGATACAAGCTTTTTATTATTATATATCATTAAAATAAAATATATCATAATCGACAAAAATAAATGAATTCATTCATCTGCACCATAGAATTGTTCATGTGACTGACTATGCTCCAGCACAGCTCCATCTTTTTTGTCTTTTTTGGTTCAGTATGTCACTTATCCCTTTTCTATATAAAATTTATGGTCTAGACCACATTTAACAATATCAGTTGGGATAATTATTATTTAGTGTCACATCTATAACAAAAAATTTTATACTTTATTAAAAATATTTGCTGTGTTGAAATTATATAAAATTTCTTTATAAATTTATATGAACAACGTAAAAAAAAAGTTTGTTAAAGAAAACACAAGAATTATATGTTAACTTGGTTTATGTTATACAAAACCAATAATAATTATGATTTTTAAAAAATGATGGTAGCAAGGATGGCAATAAAAATGTTATTTTTATACTTATATTTTTTACACTTCTTTCATATTTTCTCTTACATATATTATTTATTATTATTTATCAATTATTTATTAATTATATATATTATTTTTTATATTATATCTATGATAAAAAATAAAGTGTAAGAGGGATATGTGTGAGAGAGGTATAGAAATATAATTTCTTGGACGACAATGCCCGATGGTGATTGGAAGGGGTGGTTGAAAGTGATGATAGATAGATAGTTGTGAATGTCAATGGTACTGCAATGGTGGATGAAAATAATTTTAGTATTATTGTAACATAGTTGTTATTTATATTTTATTATATAATTTATTTTTAAATTATAATTAAGTTGGTTGTTAAAATTTTATAAAAATTATTTGTGTTAAAATATTTATAATTATAGTATTTAATTTTTTAATATTACTATAGTATTAAAAGTATTTGGTTACCTATAGTAGTGATGACAAGCAATAAAAATGAGAATGAGCAAGTGATATTGGTGAAGTAGTCATAAGTGGTTGTGATTAGGGTTCTAATTGAGCTAAGTTAAACCGAGCTTTAATATGCTAAAACTTGTTGATTTAAAATAGTCAAAGCATGAATTCAAGTTTAAATTCAAACCCTAGCTATAATAGAATATAAAAATTTTATTTCATTGGCTTGAAACCAAATAGTTCTCAAATAATATTATAAATATAATATATATTTGTATGTACATGTATAAGTTAAATTATTAAAAAAATCATGGACTTTTATATTATGTATGTAGTTAGAAAAATATTAATAATTTTTAGTTGTATTTAAATTATTGTTTATTTATAATTTTTAATAAAAGCATATATAAATAAGTAAAAATATATTACTTATTAATAATTGAGCTATTTTCGAACTTAATACTAACATCAAATTTGTTTAAGTGGTAGTGATGGTATAATAAACTATGAATTTATACTTTAATTCATTTATACCTTCGATAACATAGGGTAGAGACGGCAATTCAATAAGTGGTAGTGATGGTGAAGTATCTCTTATTGGATCGGTGATGGTTAAAAGAAAATTTAAATTTCTTTTACTTATTTTAAAACATTAATTATTGAAAATTTTAATAATTTTTTAACAAAATAAACACAAAACCTTCATGTAAACATTTTTGGGAGAAGGTACTATTCAACTCCCTTTGGGTCTTTCTTACCATTGCGGAACCATTTTTAATGTGTTGTTTTTATGTTCTTAGTTGTGTTGAAATGGGGATTAGATGGTCTCATTGAAGATAACATCACATAATAAAATATCAATTAATACTTGTAATTGAAGTTATCTTTAAAATTGAGAGTTGTAAATTCAACTCCATTTAGAATCAAATTAACCAAAAAAAAAAAGCATTAGTACTATATTGCGATAGTGATAGAAATATTTTCAAAAATAGCAATCCAATAAAATCGTTTTGAAAAATTTCTTTCATGTTATAAGTTTCCTAAGTTGATTAAATTCAAAATTGAAATAGTAAATTATTTTCTTACTTGAATAGGTGCTACTAATGAGAATATATTTTAATTTTTTAAGTGTGTATTGCATAATCAAAATGCAAAAAGAAAGATCTTACAATCAATCAAGTAAAATTGGAGCATATCACTTATATGAAAAGTTAACAAATAGAGTCATATAAGGTAAAAACTGTCAAAATGAGCTAAACTCATAATCGTCTCTTAAAAAATTTTTTTTGAGTTGTGTGGTTATGAAGAATTAAACCTATGTCCCTAGGAAGACAAAATGAAACTCTTACCACTAATCTACTATAGCATAAATAAACAAAATTTAATATAAAAATACTATGTGGTGGGTTAGCCCGCAACTCGCAACATGCCAAGGGAGAGGCGGGTTGAAGCGAGTTCAGGGCCAGTTGGGATAGCTCTTATAAGGCCTATCTACTCGATAGTCAGAATTTGAATAGAAGGGTTAATCCATGACAACTCATGAAATATTTCAAATTTATCCAAAATTATAGAAGAATCAAAGAAAAATGTTTTGGAAGTCAAAGGTAAGAAATGAAGGAAATTATACCTAAATAGAGGATTGACATGGCAATTTCGGAGTCAATCTAGAAGCAACTTACAAATCAGTCAAAGAAGTAATATGAAAAGTTTCATAAAAAGTTTGAAGGAGAAAAATAATTTCTAATTAACTAAAAACCAATTTTTAATCAACTATAAAGTACATCAAAATAAAATAGTCATTTAATGAAGAGGGAATAATGGAAAAATCATCTTAGAAGATCTGCAATGACTATAAATTATCCAACACTTATAAAGGTAAGGAGAATCAAAGAGGAACACAATTCATTGAGCATAAAAGTGAGCAACAATTTGAAAAGAGAAACTTTGAAAACCAAAATAATTGGAGAAATTTTATTGACTTTACAACGTGAACAACAAGATGATTTACAAGACGAATAGCAGCTAGTATTTATCCTGATGCTAGCGAAAAAAAATAGTAAATGACAGTAAATGACATATAATGTATAGCCAAGAGCTAAGGAGGTGAATACAATAATAACCCATTGACTTAATCCCTTAAATGTAGGTTAAGCTCCATCAGACTTGACCATCCTTAGGCTGTGAATGAGTTGTACCAGAATTTGCACGATTACCCGAGCTGTTCTCTAGTGTTAATTGTCATAAATGTCTTTGATGAGATGTTGATATTATGGCTGCTATTTTGTGCTTCCTTATCACTCCAAGACCCATTTGTATTGTGCTTTGATTATGGCGAAGGTGGTGGTTGGGAGACATTAATACCCTCCCTTAAACTTGGCTGAGGCTGGAGGCGAAGTTTGTTGTGAAACAGGGCAAGAACAGCTTTAGACAGGGGCTTAGTATAAATGTCAACAACCTGGCATTGAGTGAAGACATATCTAGTGACCAAGAGACCAAGTGCAACCCTTTCACGCATAAAGTGATAGTCAAGTTCAACTTCGAGCATTGAAAAAGTTATTGACAGTTATATGGAGAGCACTAATATTGTCATAGAATAAAACAGGAGAATCTGACTGTGGAACACCAAGATCCTTGAGGATGAATGTGAGCCAAGTAAGCTTTACAGCTATATAAGACATGGCACGGTATTCGGCTTCAGTCCTAGATCAAAATACAATTTACTACTTCTTGCCACACCAGGATATGGGATTATGACCAAGGTAAGTGCAGTAGCCGGTTATGGAATAGTGAGTGGTTGGACAGTCAACCTAATCAGAGCCAGAGAAGGCATACAGGTTAAGAGTGCTATGAGCAGTGAGATCAAGACCAAGGTGGATGGTGCCTTTGACATATCCAAGGATACGACAAATAAGTTTAAGATGGAATGAAATTGGGGCATGCATAAAATGTGAAACGAAATTGACACTGAATGAGAAGTTAGGATGAGTAAAGATTAGATACTACAAGGGTCAAAGTAGTCCACAAAATAAGCTAGGATTGTCAAGACAAGTGTCACAACGTGATGACCAGTAAAAAGTCATCATTTTATGAATTCATGTACGTAAGGAAAAACGCGGAAAAAAATAGAGTTACCACCAATTAATTAGAAGGATAATTAGGATCCTTAAAATAAAAGAAAACAAGACATTGGCCTTTGAAATCAGAGAAAGGGTTTGGGGAGTCTAATTACATGTGGGAAAGAGGTTAAGCACCCTAACACGTCAATTCTTAAGGATGGTTACCCTAAATTGTTTGTACTTAAAAATTTAATGTATTTTAATTACCCACTTTTATATTAATGTGATGATAAAAAGATAAAAGATAAAAAAATCAGGCCTGCCTTATTAGGTAAGTGCCTACGTATCCCAAATAAGATCAAGGTCAACGTAGTTTAAGAGTATTTTGATAAATTAATTAGGTGAAATGTATGATCTCTTGCCTAGGAAAATTAAGACATTAAGGGAAGATAAACTTCCACTTAAAGCCTTGAAAAGAAGTTAGGACATTTGGAAAGGACAAACATCCACTAAAAGACTATGAAAATTAGAACATTAGGGAGGATAATCTCCATTGAAAGTTATGTAAATGGGACATTAAGAAAGAATGAATATCTACTTAATGCCTATGGAAGTTAGGACTTTGAGGAAGATAAACTTTCGATAAAAGCCTATAACGCTATAAGAGAACAATTCTCCGTATAATGTTTGAGAAGGAAATGTCGAAAATGAGAGAGAATTATTATTCTTTGTCAAAGTCCAATTTCCATAAATTTTGAGACAAAACTGAAATTTATGAAACATTTAGGGCTCAAATAAAATTTTTGAAAGCGTTGGGAGGCTAAAATGCGATTTTTGAAAGCGTTGAGGACAAAATGAAATTATTGAAACTTTTTAGGGTGAAAATGAAAATTTTGAAAGCATTGGGGCCTAAGAAATTTAGAGTGACCCTTGGAATTACACTTGAAAGGATGAACAAGGTGGCATTTAAGAAGAAAATGTGTTTTCAATTTCAAGAATGTTTATAATTTTATTTGCTTAGGCCATTGAGATATTTAAAACACCTTCGATCAAAAAGTTTTAATCAAAGAAGACCTTGAAACCCAATTTCAAAAGTAAGTTACCTGAGGCCCTTGAAGCCCATTAAATTAATTAGACCTTTGGAACGTCATTTTTTGGATTTTTGTGATTTAAAGAAAATGATTTTGAGCCTTGGATCCATTCTAAAGAGCAAATGAAACGAACCTTGCATCAAAAGGTTTTATCCTCATTTTCACTTATATAAACACATTAAGGTGGAATTAGGGCCTTCGACTCAAAAATACTAAGTAGTATCCTTTTGGATTCCCCAATATTTCATTTTTTTGGATGAAATATTTTTTTTATGAAGTCTAAAACAACTATCCACTTCTTATCATACAAGGGTTTTATTTTCCCAAAAGGTTTTATCCAAAGGCCTTTGGGCCCAAAATATTTTGTCTTACATACATACATACATACATACATACATACATATATATATATATATATATATATATATATATATATATATTCTTTAAAAATAGGAAGCAAATTGTAATTCAAAAAAATGTACTTCCATAAACCGAAAAAAGAAACAAGAAGAAGAACCGAAATAAAGCAAAGAGATATTGAAAAAGCACATAATAAGAAAAGAGACATAAGGAACAAATGGAAGAATAAATCTTACATCTCGGAGAAAGGAAATAAAACAAAATAAAATGTTAAAAGAATAATAATAAAAGTTTATACAACCCAATTTAAATAAAAGAACGCAACTGGTAAAGTAAAAAATAAGTAAATACAGAGCCCATACAAACAGAATATTGGACTAGAAATTAACATGTAATAAAAAGAAAGAAAAGGAACAAATTAAAATATTCACAAATCAGAGTTCCAGATTAAGAAATAAACCATGTTCAAAGTGGTGGATCAATAGAACAAAAATGAAATAAACAGGACTAAATCCTAAAATACAAAAGAAAAAAGAAATATGATAATTATCACAAATGAACAAACATGAATTGGAAATAGTGTGAATCACAAAATGAAAGAATAGAAAGGGACCAGTCTATTTGACTCAAAACAGAGGCTAAAGGAAAACATGCCTTAATCACCAATAGGAATAATAATAAAAGCAATTATAACAAACTAAATGATACTTATCCTAACATAAATAGTAAGAACACAACTTAGGACGAACAAACAAAAAATTATACAGAAACATCAAGGCAAAGGAAATAAATTGAGCTCAGTAACGAAAGGGGTATTCAATGTTCTTAAATGATCATGGTGCATAACCAACATGGCATAGCCAAAGAAATCCAAATCATGTTTTAAATCAATGATTTTAAGGTTTGAGACCATAAACCACATTTGAATCAACGAATTTGGAACCAAAAATTGATGGATCAATTACCCATTGACAAACTTAGAACTCATTGACTGAAGATCATAATATACCAAATTGGTTTAAAATCTGAAACATAGGAATCACATATAACTTTGCAAATCACATAACACATTCAAACCATTTGAGTTCAAACCCATAAATTACAGGTTTTAGCAAATATGAAAATTAATGGCAGAAACTTATTTAAATAAACTGACTCCAAACTAAAGAGAAAATCAAGTTCATAACCCATTTGAATCATATGAGTTAAAAATCAGTAATCGAATTTAACCCTACAGACCTGAAGAATAGTGACTAAAACCTTTGTTTAAATCAAATGATTCAAAAAATATGAAATAACCAAGTGCCTTTAACTAGTTTGAAATCATAAATCACATCCAAACCTCATATTGATTAGTAAAAAGAAAATACCCCTTTTGTTCATGGGTCCTAGGGATGAAACTGCTTAAATACCAGAATCCTTCATCATAGCTCAAGTAGAAGTCAATAGGAGGAAGGTAACGAATCAAACATCACTAAAGAAGAAAGTTTTACTTTTTTAAAATTTTAAGAAGTCCTAAACCGTGACTTCCTTCAAACTGCTCCTTCTCCAAACTCTCATTTTCTGAATCGACCCCTTCATTTACTTTCCCCTTCGACTTACTTTTACAGCCACCCGATGATGGTAGTTGGCGTGCTTGATGGTGGTGTGAGGGAACAAGACTATGACCTGGAATAGGGATGACCGCGTATGGTGGTAGCAGGGGTAGAGAAATGGTGTGAAGTTGCAAAGGATGAAGCCATAAAGAATCAGAGCATAGGGGGATCGATGGCTAAAAATGCAGAGGAGGAGTTGTTAAACCCAGAGGTTGCAGAGTGAAAGGCACTGAGAGACAGATGATGAAGCGAGTGGATAGTCGATGTGTGATCATGCGCTTGCATGAAGGAGAAGACCAAATGAGGAAGACTAAAAATAACACGGGCGTGATAGAGTAAGTGAAGTGAAGGAAAGAGAGGAAGATATATGGGTGATGAAGTGGAGCAGAGGGTGCAGAGTTAATGAGTGAAGTACGTGAAGATGAGAGAAGAGGTTGACGGCTGTCAAGGGAAACCTAGGTTAAGTGATAAAGAAAATGGTTCATGGAGTAGGATTGAGAGTGGGCTGAGCTGGTCTAATTAAATGGATCGGTTGCTAGGAGCTTATTTGGCCGAAAATATATTGGTGAAGTGTTGAGTTGAGGTGTTTGTTGGTTGATGGTGTTGGGCTTAGCAGAAATTAGTTAAAAATAGTAAGAAGAAAAAGGTATTGGGATAAAGGTTTAGGTGAATTGGGATATGGCTTTAAGTGGTTAACAAAAAAAAAGATTTGGTTGATAGGGTTTTGTTGGATGTTAGGCTGAGTGCGCTTTTTAATTATTTTCATTTTGTGATTTTCTTATTTAAAATAAAATTAATGGCAAAATTGGGTGTTTATAATAAGGGTCACTAGTTGGTGGCTTAGGCTTAGTGTCCAAATGAGTAGTCATGGGCTTATAATCTATCATTTGTGCTTTATCAAGGATGGAGATGGCATAGTGAGTCTAAGACAAATGCATTCCGTTGGGTGTGCAAGTGATCTCTATGCTGAGGAAGTGAAAAACTAGGCCGAGGTCTTTCATGAGGAATTCAACATGCAAAAGTTGGATGAAATTGTGGAGAAGAGATGAACTAGATCCTGTAAGTGGCATATCATCAACATAGAGTAATAAAATTAATGTGCTAAAAGAGGAATGTAAATAAAAAGTGATGGGTTAGCAAGACTACAAATAAAACTATAATGGATAAGAAATTGACTAAAATGATCAAGCCAGGCCCAGGGGCTTATTTTAAGCCATAAAGGGAGCGTGAGAGTTTGACATATACTTTGAATACATAGAATCAGCCATTCTTAGGGGTTGATCCATATACAAATCTTCAGTGATATACTCATGAAGGAACACATTTTTTACGTCAGTTGATGAATGTCCCAATGACGAACCAAAGCCAAACTAATAACAAGTCGAATGGTGCCAGGTTTGATGATTGGGGAAAATGTATTAGTATAGTCCCTGTCGTCTATTTGGTGATAACCTTTGGCTACAACATGAGCCTTCAGGCGATCAAGAGAACCATCTGGTTTAAGTTTGGCTTTAAAATCCTATTTGGAGCCAATTACATCCATAGTGGGTTCACGGGGGATAAACCTCCAAGTTTGGTTATGAAGGAGTGCATCCATATTCTCTTGCATGGCAATGTGCCAACCACTATGATTGATAACATCCTTGAGTGAAGAATGAGTGCAAGGTATATCAGGAAGGTTAACAGCCAAAGCATACTTCGAATTGGGTTTATGGATCCCATGTTAAGACTAGGCAGTCATGCGCTAGAGTTGAGTCTCGGGTTGTTAAGCCATGATGACCGCTTGTGACTGGGAAACTTACGAGGAGAATGATCGAGATGTTAATCATTAGAAGTTCAAATTAGAGATGTAATGGTTGCCGGCTGGGAGACGTTAAGTGGTTTAAATGGCAAGACAGTATTTACTAACTGGGAAACATCAGATAGCTCAATGGAGGAGACAATGGTTACGAGCTGAGAAGTAATTGCGCCAACTAAAGACGTTCTAGCCACGAGTTGAGAGATAAAAGCAAGACCAGTGGATGAGTTAATGAACACGGGTTGAAAGTCAGAGGCAAGCCTATTAT
Organism: Ceratonia siliqua; assembly: GCA_034509205.1. Classification (NCBI taxonomy): domain Eukaryota; kingdom Viridiplantae; phylum Streptophyta; class Magnoliopsida; order Fabales; family Fabaceae; genus Ceratonia; species Ceratonia siliqua. The sequence goes on from JASKGM010007035.1 coordinate 23,186, forward strand.
TTGGAGGCAAAACCAAACCTGCAGGAGACATGGAAACAATATTAAAAATCATAGGTAGGGGGAGGCCTAAGTCCAATGACGATGATGTGGGGAGTGCTGAAGGCCCAAAAAAGCTATTTAGAGATTATGAGGCTGTCGTGTAAGGAGAAATGGGTATATGTAAGCTAGGGGCTGGGAATGCAAGTAACTGGCATTTGCAGGCAATAAATTAACATTAGTGTCTGATGAACAAGATTGAGTTCATGAATAAAAAATACTTAGCCTTTGACCTAATGGAGGAACAAAGGGAATATATCATGGTGTTTTGAAGGGAAGGTTGGTCTCATCAAAGACAATGTGCCTTGAGACAAACATTCGTTGTATTGAGGGATGAATGCATTTATAACCTTTGTGGCGATCACTGTATCCCAAGAAAGCACAAAAAACTATTTTAGGATCAAGTTTATGTTTTTGAGTGTTTCATTGTCACAACGTGATTGCCAAAAAATGCACCGTCATGACCTTAAGGTGATAGAAGAAAAAAAACACAGAGATTAAAATGGAGTTACCACCAATTAATTAGGATCTTTTTAACACCAAACACTGGCCCTTGAAATCAGAGGAAGAGTTTACGATTCTAATTACATGTGGGAAAGGTATTAGACACCCTACAAGGTCCATCCCTAAGGACGGTACCTTAGATTGTTTGTGTTTTGATTTTATGTATTTTAATTACCCTTTTTTTTGTTAATTCAATAAAAGATGAAAGATAAAATAACTAGACATGTCTTACTAGGTAAGTATCTACGTACCTTAAAACGGACCAAAGTCCACGTAGTTTGGGATTGTTTTGATAGGAAATTGCCTAAGAAGGATACATGATAGCTTCCTTAAAGTGGAGACTATTTTAGATAGTGTGGGAAAATAAACCTCCACCCAAAATCTATAGAGGTTATGACAATGTGGGAGAATAGACTTCCACTCAAAGCCTCTGAATAAATGGCTAATGTGGGAGAATAAACCTCCACCCAAAGTCAAAAATGTTAGGACAATGTGGGAGGATATACCTCCACCCAAAGCCTATGGATGAATGGTCAATGTGGAAGGATGAACCTCCACACAAAGTCAGAAGGTTAGGACAATATGGAAGGATATACCTCCACCTAAAGGCTAAGGATTAACTTTTAAAGAGTGAACGATGTGTAGTTTAAAAAGAAAATTTTAATTCTAAGAATCTTTATTTTATACTTAAACCATTGGGATCTTCACTCACTAGCCATCATATTGAATTTAATTACCAAAAGTGTTTCAATTAAAGTGGGTTATTGAAACCCAAAAATATTCAAAAGATCTCATTTGGACTCAAAAGTGATTAAATTAGCCTTTGAAACCCCAAATTATAATCTTCCATTTAAAGTTACTTGTTAAAGTAAGCTTTAGGTTTGAAACCCACTTAATTACAAATGGTTTCAAAATGAAATCCCAAAATATTCCTTATTCTTTTTTTAAAATATTAAAAACTCATTTTTGTAAAGAAAGCCTTTATGGGTTAGTAGGCTCCTAGACAGTGGCACAAAAAATTTGAGTCAGTTATGGAGGAGCAAGGCTACATGAAGACAACTTCAGATCATTGTGTCTTTGTGTAGAAATTCTCTGAAAATGACTTCATTATTCTTTCACTCTATGTAGATAATATGCTGATAGTGGGTAAGAATATTTATAGAATTGACATGTTGAAGAAGTAGTTAAGTAAGTTCTTTGCCTTGAAGAACGTGGGTAGTGCCAAATAAATCTTAGGTATATCAATTACTCGAGACAGAGCTCCAAGGAAAATCTACTTGTCACAAGAGAAATACATTTAGAAAGTGCTTCAAAGGTTTGAAATGGACAACGTCAAAGTAGTTAGTAGTTTTCTTGCTCCACATTTCAAACTGAGTGTGAAGTAGTCTTTTACCACAGATGAAGAAAAGCGATGGATGGAGAGAATTCATTATGCCTCAGCAATTGGAAGCTTGATGTATGCCATAGTTTGTACAGGACTTGACATAGCTCATGCAATGAGTACAGTGAGTTACTTCTCTCAAATTCAGGTAAAGAGCATTGTAATGCTGTAAAATGAATTATGAGACATTTGCGAGAAACCAGTAACTTAAAACTAAGTTTTTCCTTATTGATAGTGGACATTTTTATCTGAACTAGGTCTCATGGTTTTTATTTTCTTACATTAAGGGAAGTTTTCCGCCTTAATAATTGTTGTGTCTCTATTTAATTTTCTGCCATTTATTTCTGTTATTATTTTGACTCTACTTGATTGCCTTTGGTAAGATTCACACAAGTAGGGAAGAGGAATTTTTGATTTTATTATCTGGTTTATACCCTCTTCCCATCACAAACAAGCGTAATAACAAAACTTTCCAAGAGACAAAATAAGTGAAGGTCCCTATAAATCACAGTGTATTTTATTAAAAATAACTGGACTAAAATTGTGTGAACAAGAAAAAGGCAGTTTACTAAGTTTTCCTAGTTGACAACTATCACAAATTGATGGAGATTGTTTAGGCCCATGAACATGAATAAGTCCTTTATTTTGTAGAATCTTCAAGGCAGAAGCTTGAGGATATGCTAATCTCTAATGCCACACTTTAGCTGAGGTGTGTTTGAATTTATGTGAAAAATGTAATTCATGGGGATTGGGAATGACATATAAATTACCCTTGTGCTAGTGAGTTATCACCTTGTGACCTGTCTTTCATTCCTTAACACAAAAATCCATATTAGAAAATTCACAGTTTAAAGGAAATTTATCAATAAGTTGACTAACAGATAACAAGTTCCTTTTTAAATAAGGGATATGAAGCACATTTTCCAAATGTAAATGTTGATTTGTATTTTTTATAGAAGCATCACTAATGGATTCAATTGCTAAATGAGCTCCATCATCAATAAATACGAAGTCAAAACCCGAATATGGATGCTTATTATTTATTGAACTACGATTACATGTCATATAGTTTGACGCTCCAGTGTTTGCAGTCCATTATGTGTCAAAGATAGAGTTATCAAGGGTCAGGGCAGTCAAAGCTTGTTGAATATTAGTCTGTTTACTAGTGTATTTGGATAGATGCCAACAGATTTTAGCAATATGCCCCATAACTCCACAAATTTGACAGATTTTTGTTTGGTACAGATCTCGCTCTACTAGTGTCGTTCTCCTTTGTCTTAGAGGTAGAGGTCACCGGGTTAATATGTATGATTTTCTGGATTCATAAGTTGACTTGGAGTTGGGATGTCCTTGATTGTAGTTTTGATTATGGGCTTGGAAACCTCAACCATTGGAGTTAAACTGTTGGTGAACCTTGGTTAGAGGATGAGTGTTGGTATGGGCGTTGTTTTTGGCCATAGAAGGCTAATTTCTGGGTCGACATTGTATTGAAAGTGGACTAACTTTGATGTTGCTCGTATCCTTGTAGTAGGGACATCAGTTCAGAATAGGATGGCATAGGTGGTTTGAGCATTGCTGTGGTGAAGGACTCATACTTGGGTCCTAGGCTTGTGAGTTGAGAAAAAACTTTTACCTTTTCATGTACTGGACTTCTAATGGCAGGCAAGTTATCACATATTTCCTTGAAGGTACGTATATGTTTTCCAATTGTTACATTGTCTTTTTTTCGTAGGTAAGTCAATTGTTGACGTAAGGTGAACTCCCTCTCTTGAGAATCTTGGGCGTAGGCTTCCTTAAGAGCATCTCAAACTACTTTTGTTGTGTCCAAACCAATTACTAGCCCAAGTGCTTCCTCAGTAAGAGTTTCAATGAGCTATCCGCAGAGAAGCCGATTTGAATTTTGCCAAGTGATGAGTTTGTCTGATGATTTGTTTGTTTCTGATGTGGAGGAGATCGTAGGATGTGCTTTTTCACTAATGAGTTGACCAACCAAGTCTTGGCTCTCAGCTAAAGCCAGGACTTGTTCTCTCCAAAAGAGGATAATTGTCTTGTTTCAGTTTTAGTGTAATGAAATTACTAACATTATAGGAAACTGAAGCCATTTGGATGAGATCTTGTTGTTCACAACTAGCTCTTATACCAAGAGAAACTTTGAGAACCAAAATAATTGGAAAAGATTTTATTGACTTTAGCAACGTGAACAATAAGATGATTTGCAAGAAGAATGACAGCTAGTATTTACCCTTATGCTGGCGAAAAAAGGTAGTAAATGACATATAATGTTTAGCCGAGAGCTAAGGAAGTGAATACAATAATAACACATTGACTCTATCCGTTAAATGTAGGCTAAGCTCCATCAGACTTGACCATCCTTAGGTTGTGAATGAACTGTACCAGAATCTGCATGATCACCCAAGATGTTTTTTAGTGTTAATTGCCATAAATATATCTGATGAGATGCTAATAGTGTGCTTATTATGGATGCCATTTTGTGCTTCCTTATCACTCCAAGACGCATTTGTATTATGCCCTGATTGTAAGCTTTACCTTTGCATATTTACTTTGTAAAGAAAGTTTGTTGTTGTATCTTATGAGTTTCATAGGATCTTGGAGAGATTACCTTCATACATCTTGTCCTTGTAAAAATACTAACTTTCTAAAGAGAGAGAAAATATAAGTGTGAGAGAATTGTTGGTAAGCATATGGAAACCAATGTTGTGTATGCAGTGGCAGATTTTGAACAAAATGTTTGGGGGGATGAATTTTTTTAAAAAAATTATTTACATAAAAAATATTTTTAAATGGGTAAAACATAAAAAAAAAATTAGACAAATTTTGTTGAAAAAAATTTTAAGGGTGCCATCAGCCCATCAAATGAAGGTCCACCTCTATGTATATGAATTGTTGGTGAGCGTAAAAAAATCAAATCGTTCATGGTGACCGATTACTAATAAGCGAGAAAAATTAATTATAAAAATTTCTTAGAAATAGTGAAAAAGTTTTGTAGGTAAAAGAATTGGATGTACACCACATTTTTAGACTAAATCAGAATAAACATTGTATTTCATTTTCTCTTGTCTCATATCTCTTTATTGTGTCTAATTCACTAACATGCTTTCTGTTCTGCATTTTCAATTAATTATAAACTCATTTTCAGTTAATTAATTATCTGCATAAGTTGTAGCTTTGTAGCATACTTGATTTTACTCATATATCTAATGCATTAACCTTGTGTTCTCATCTTATACAATAATATTTGATTGTGTGGTTTTAGTTTAAATTCTTAAAATTTTATTTTGTAAAAAAATTGCAATTTTAAAATAATCTTAATTGATCTCCACTTAATATATTTATCTTTCAAATGCATAGTCAAAATTAATATGGCATAAGACAGTCTTGTACTTTTTGAATAGTTGAGCCTTTCTTTATTACATGACACATGGCATTTCTTTTTTCAGAAAAATCACGCCATGGCCCATGGGAGCAAGGTTGCAGGCTCCACGGTATCTCACAGTAAGGTTGGTTAGGAGGAAAAAGGTAGGAAAGATTAGGACTCAGTGCAAAATGCTAGTGATAAGGAGAAAATAGGAAGAGAAATTTATAAAATAAAAAAAGAAGCAAATAAAAAAATTAATAAAAGTGAGAGTTTTAATACTTTTAATTAGTTGTTATTGTGACACTTTCTCCCTCCTTGATATAAAAATAAGAGTAAATTTTATTTTAGGTTTTAACTATACGGTCATTTATTTTATTATAAAAATAAATATTATTTTTTAAAATTTAAAAAATATATTCATTAAAAATAATTTTAAATTTAAATTTAGTTCAATAATTTATATGTCTAAAATAATTTTTAAAAATTTTTAAATTTATCTATTATTAATTATAAAAAATTATTTAATATGTTTGAAGCTTTAGATTTGTCTATCATTGATTATAAACAAATATTTAAAAAATATTCAATGTATTTTTATTATTCTTCTATATCAATATTATTAAGAAAAAATAAATAAAATAATTTAAGTTTCACATATTTATTTAATAAATAATACTTTAGATATATAAATAATTTAATTAAAGTTAAATTTAAAATTAAATTATAATATTTGTTAACTTTAAAAAAAAACTATATAACTATAGCGAGAAAAGTAATTTATTCAAAAAAGAATTATTAAAAATTGACCTATACGACATAATCATAGAATATTCGATCATGTTTTCTTCTAAGACATGATTGTCATGTTGTCACAATTGTGATCATTTGTACAAGATTAAAGGATCATGTTTCTTTAAAAAAATATATGTTTAAAAAAATATAAAAAAGTATAAAATTATAATCATTTATACACAATAGTAGTAGTGATCTAATATCTTTCATCATATTGCCTTGATGGGGATCCGTTATCTCCTCACATAAACCCAATCCATTGATATGTAATTTATTGAGTTTAATTTCTTACAACCATTCCATATATAAAATTATATTTTTTATATTCTTATAATGATTTATAGTTATTAAATTAATAATTTTTTAAAATTTTATCTAAGTATTATTTTACGTCATTTTGTAATTCATATTATTTTTTTAATAATTAATAACATTAAAAATATCATAATGTATTTAAAGTTGTATTAATTATAGAAAAAAAGTAAATTACTTTTATTTTTTTAAATACATTAATTACACAGTTTTTTTATTTATTATAAAAACATATACAAATTTTTTTTAAAAGTTAAAAAAATATTGCAACTAAATTTAATTTTAAATTTAAATTTAGTTAAATTATTTATATATCAAAATTATTTTTAAATTTATCTATTATTAATTATAAAATATTTTTAAAAATTATTTAATATGTTTGAACCTTTAAATTTATTTATTATTAACTATAAAAAGATTTTTAAAAATTATTCAATGTATTTTTTTTACATGAAAATTACTAAAAAAATAAAAAAAATCATTTAAATTTCATAAATTTTTCTTTATAAAAAATATTTTAGGTAGGTAAATGATTTAATTAAGATTAAATTTAAAATTAAGTTAAATTATAACTTTTTTACTTTTAAAAACCTTTTATATTTTAATAATAAATAAAAAAATTATATAATTAAAATATTTTTCATGAATTTACTCATAAAAATATATAATGAATCATATTTCTTTCTACTAATAAATATTAAATGATGAATTTATGAAAAAAGTATTCATTAACTGAACTGTTAGAATCTTTTCAATTTAATTCAACAACTTGCATCGAAATTTTAGACTAATCATTTTGAACAAGGAGTAACTCGTCTGGTCCCCTTATGGAAATAATAACTAGTAATCATTAGTATCTCATGAATCATGAGACAATCTGACCGAGGTGGCAAATTCTAGACCTCTCTCTTTCCTTCTACCAAAACTTTCCGTTACATAATTTAATTTCTGAAAAATTTTCACAACCAATAAATTTTAAAAAAATTATTTTTAAATAATTTTAAAGACAATAATTTCAGTGTCAAATTTTTTAACAATTGACCAAAGTATATATTCATAGGAGATTATATTTAATTAATTTGTTTGAGTATTTAATAATATTTAACTAAGAACTTGATAAAGAGGTTGAGAATTTATTGTTATTCAAACTCAATTAAATATTGAGAATTCAATTATATTAAGAGTATGTGATCATTATTTATATATCAAGGTTGTAGGTTTCAAAAACAACTTGTGATTCCAATATTTATACAAAAAGATTATGACTAATTATTGTCAAGTGCTTCAATAAACACTGTATTTTTATAGGATATTAAAGTGAAATAATTTTAGTATACCAGAGATATGATATATTCGCCGTTAAGATTATATTATATAATATTTTTTAATATAAATATCATGTGATATAATTTAAACGATAAATATACCCAAATATTTGTAATATAGATATGCAAGATACCTAATAATTCTTATTTATTATTTTAGCATATCTAATTAAAACACTGTCTCTCTTAAACACCATACGAGAATATGCTATCACAATCCATCATCTAATAATGATTATCTCAAAAATTGATGATATCCAAACAAAAAAAAGTTCATTTCAAAATAATGTCATGATTCTATAAAATTATCTGAGGCAAAACGAATCATAAAATATTATTATAAAATACAAATCTTTGAAAGTAGTTTAATAAAATTAAAAATAAATAAATTGCCGACACATCCCAATCCTTCCCACTCTTGCAGAGGGATTCCAAAGTTTGAAACATTAAAGTTCAAAATCAATCGCTTTTTAATTTTCGTCACCTCATCATTCATTATATGACACTTTGCCAGGGTTCACTCTCTTCTTAAATAATATTTAAGTGTCCATTCCTCTCAATAATCTCATTCTAACTGCATTTATTTGGTACACAGGCGAAGCGTCGCGAGGGAAGGAGATGCACTCACTCATTTGATCCATTGGCGGGGTGTCAACGATTCGCAGGGAAGATCTCTCTGTAGATCCTTCTCCTTTTGAGTTACTAGCTGTAGAAATCTATTTTAATTGTGACCACACGAAAAGCAAGAGAGAGACTCGAGATTCGGAGTGGGTATTGGGACAGAGGGGGAACATCCCACGATCTGTGGTGTCTATTTTACTACCTAGGAGCGTCAGTCATGCCATCAGGTGCTAAGAAGAGAAAGGCTGCCAAGAAAAAGAAGGAAAAGCAATCCAACGTCAACCCATCAACCGACAATCCTCAAGGTACTTTGTAGCTTTGGGTACGAAACTTTATTACTGCATATACAACTAGCAATTAATCATGCAAGCATCTTTTTCAATTACTGATTGTATCTTTTTATTCCTTTTTTTTTGGGTCGATTCGGATAGATGGGGGTATTTGTTTATTCTTCTTGTTTTGCGTTAATTTGATTGGGATTCCTGGGAATATGCAGCTGTCGTGTCTTTTTCCTCGAACTCGATTAGACTATGTGTATCTCTGAATTTAATGATTGATATTGGTATTTGGGGGAGCTGGTCTTTTGGGTATTGGTTAACTCAGTTTCTTGCTTGATATTTTTCTGATTGATTCAATAACAATTGTTAGGAAGTGATGACTTGAAGTCGCAAGATGGGAAACGAAGTGATGGTGGTGAGGTTAGTTCACATGCAGATCATGACCACGATGACCATAATCACTCAGATAATGAAGAGAGCGAAGAGGTGGAGGAGAGAGACCCATCAGAAGCTCATCCATCTGTTTCTGACTTTAAGTCCATGGAAGAAGTCCCTAGTGACCTGACGAGTGCAGATGCGGTAGGAGGAAAGGAAGATAGTGTTCTTAAGATAGAGAGGGATTTGAAGTCTGAGGAGGGTTCTGATAGCAAAAATGTTAGTGTTGAGCACATTAAGTCTGCCAAGGATTCATGTTATGGGAATGAAAACTCCAGTGGCACTTCAAATGACAAATCCCTCAATGAGAAGAACCCGAAGGATGAGCCCTCTAATTCAAAACAAGAGGCAATTGCATGTGAAGATTCAATTTCTGTCTATTCTTCACCCTCCGAAATGACATTGATTGCTGAAAATGCACCAGTCGAGGGTAATTTAGTTGTGGAACCTTCTGTTAATTCGGTGAAGACTGTGGCCTCTATGTGTGAGGTGAAAAGCAGTGATAATGGAAGTGCTTTGCTAGAGAAGACAATGGTCTCTCAAGTAGCAACAACGGATCTTGCTATGAAGAGAAGTGAGGATAAAATTTATCCCTTACCTGATAAGCATGTTAGAACATCAAGTTTGGAGGAACCTGAGCCAGAGGAATATGATAGTAAAGTATCTGCTCCATTATGTGGTAATCCTGTCAGTGAATCTACAAAAGGTGCAGAATTTATGAAAGATTCAGAGACTCCACAGAACTCTGAAAATCAGGTATCAACATGATTGCAAGTTTCTTTAGACACTTATGATTTATAAAATATTTTGTGAGAATCTTTTTTAACCTTTTTCTCTTTTCTAAAACTGATATGCAGCCTCTGATAGCATCGGCTCCACGTTTGGTGCAAAAGACCTCCTGGTTCAGTTGCTGTGGATTGTTTGAAGTGCTGTCAGGCTCTGACAGATAACTGCAGGTTGGAAATTGCATCTGTTTGAACTTTGAACTCCCTACCTACCATAAAAACTTGATTTGCCAAGATATTATGCTACCTTGTCCATCCTACATGTCTGTTTGTGATTTCTTATCTGCTTTCCCTGTTACAGTGTTTGTAACCGGTTTGGTTTGGGTATTTGTGTTGTATGACTGTTTAAGGCTATTATAGAGGTTTGATTCACTAATTATTGCTTATCTGATTGTTATGGTCCTCTTAGATGCCATATCTGATTTTGATTATCATATATGCTATGTCTCTAGCTGATTACTGTTATATGAGGCCAATAAATCTTATGGTGGCAAAACTGGCTCCACAATGCGCTAATTAGTTTTACATTGTGTGTTAGTGTCAGAGATATAAGTCATTTTTTTAAATTTTTTCTTCTTTCCTTCTTTCTTTTTGAGCTTATACTTATATCTGATTTTTCTTTGTAGTTCATCTTCCCTTTTTACCATCTTAGAGAGCATGAGTGAGAAATCCCATGGCATATTTCTAATGCTCTATGCTTGTAAATGAAGAATGTAGTTAGTGAGATAAGCTTGTTAACATGTTAAATCTAGGTCTTTTGGATGAGAGCATGAGAGTTGAATGTTTTTCAGAATGTGCTGATATGATCTGTCTCGTCAACTCTCTAATATAATGTACAAATAGAAGATTAATTGCTGCTTGAATAACACAGTTGTTAGTATTATGTGAACGAATATTGTTGCTTGTGCTACCCAGAAACATATATTCCAGTTGTTATGGTCATGTGTTTCATGCAATAATGGGATATAAGATGAGAAAATGATAAGATAACAGGCTTTTGTGGTTTGAAGTCAGTTGCTGCAGTTTTAAGGTGTAATTTTGCTAGAGTTAAAATGATTAGAAGGAATTGAGAATGAATCACAATGTTTTTTAGGAAGAGAAATGTTAGTCTCACAAAGTGAGTCTTACAAACTTATTATAAAGTAGAAAGAGATAGAAGAACAAAGGTGATGATTTAGAGAGGAGTGATTACCTTGGGATGAGTGTAGAAATATAAAGTGAGTTTGTAAGATGTTTATGAGTGCAGAGATATAAAGTCATTAGCTGTCATTTCAGTGTTTGGTAAAATGAAATTGATGCTTGGAGTTAGGAAATCTTTTATGATTGGTCTTGAATGCTGAATAAAGATTGATATAACTATATGTTTATATCCCTAGTAGGCATTCCCATATCTTGATTTCCTCTTATGCTTTTTCCCTAAGTTCTTTATTATGATCTATAGTGTAACCTCGAGAAATCTTTCTCTGGCTCGTGTGTACACACGGCCACACAAACATGAACATCATTGTTCATACCATAAGAGCATTCCATTTTCATTTCACCTTTTCCAATCTTAATTGTAATGTTCAACCTTGGAAGTAAAATTTTGGTTATTCTGTCCTCTCTCTCTCTCTCACAACTTTTAGTTTCTTATGGGGAAATAAGTCTGTAGCACACACATTTGTGTTCATTGGATTGAAGAGCTTTCTCATTTGCTTCATATCAGCTTTTTGTATAGTCATGCGTTATAAACTGAAACAAGAAGAAAATATACCAGATCTGTATATTGAGAACCACTTTGACGCATTATGGTCTATATTAGCAGTTGCTGTTAATATCATCAAGCATTATAACAAAAAGCTACTGCAAAATTAATGGAACTTAATGTACGATAATTTCCAAGGTACTCGCTTTTTCTCGCTGATGCTTATTGTTTTTCAATTGCAAGGGCCTTTCTACTCCAGTTAAAACCTTACAAGGATCAATTTTTCTAAGCCTGTGATATAGCGCCAAATATATAGAGTTACTTGGACTGCAGCATTAAAAATTACTAAAGCCTCTGGTTTGTTCTGACTTCTGGATATGTGATCAGGTGGTGTAGGTGATGAATGATTCATTGTGATTTATGAATGGATGATGATTATGTTATATAAGTTAATTTATGATATATTTATAATTTGGGATTTTTGGTTTGGAATTGGGAACTCAGGGTTTATTTATTATTGATTTGGCATTTTATGGCTGGTTGTTTGGGTCTTTGGCCGTTGTAGTCCTAGTGGGATTACCTTAGTTGATTGAGTTGAATTAAAATTGTTTGAGTACTAGTTGAATTAGGGTTGTTATATAAAGGCATGCTATGTATCTGAGTATTTCGTTTTTTATGATTAAATTATAATGAAGAATTTGAGTGTTTTGGATATTTTACATGGTTCCGGTTCTTGTTCTACATCAGTAGGATTTTTTAGGGTACAGAGAATGCAAGCATGCATGGACCACTCAATTGCCATTTAACAATTAAGTCAACACTCATTAGTCATTTGGGGATGAGGTGACAACAAATGAGGATTTGAATAGCAGTATATTTAATAAAATAAGGACTCTTTCTAATATTATATGGTCATTCCAATTATTCATTGGATATTCAATGGAGTATTATGAGCCTTATCAAATAAAAGAACCGGAAAAAAAAATGTAGCATCGTGAGGACATTATTCTTCTAGAATTAATTAAGTGCATGCTTGTCATTCTGAAGTTAGACTCATTATGATTATGATGGAGTCTTGGTCTGATGAAATATTCATATTTATTTATTGAAGATAAAATGATCCAGTTAGTGAAGAGGAACTTCTTAGTTTCATATGTGAAAATGCTATTCGTTGTCCTTTCAGTCAGGTTCATATGATTGGTGTAGAAAATTTAAGAATAGATAGATCTTCATAACTACTTTGTTTCCCTTTTCTTTTTCTAATTTTTGAAAAAGAGAGATGTCATAGAATGCATGCATGACTTTGGCTTTTTTGTCTGCCTTAGCTGGGTATTCTGTTTTAACTAGTTTTACCGGGCATGCATTTGCATATGTTGAATTTTCATTCCTTCAATCTCTTCATTTCTCTACATTTTCCCTGGGACATGGAAAGGGAAATCATCCTGTTTTGTTGGAGAAAAGTGATAATAGAGGAAGTTGAATTAGACTTTCTTCTGAACTCTACATCAGCAAGTTATGCAGGCACTTGTTCTTTTATGTCATGACTCAAACAAATGTGGCGATTCTGGAAGAACTTGCTTAAAGAAGAATTAACATTGTCTTTTCACCTGTTCTTTTGTGAAAGATTAGTCAATCTAATAATATTGATAGTAAAAGGTTAGTTTGCAATAAGTTAATTGCTGGTTGTATAATATCATTGACATCAAATTTTAACCCAACTGAAATAACGATCTTTTGGCCCTTGTCATGCAAAGAAAGAACAAAATAGAAAGGGTAAGGAATCCCCTCCTTTTAGATTTAAATGTGTAACTCGGAATGTTGTGAAATTTTGGTTTTGTTGTCTATAGTTGCTGGGAGATGTCGACTGGTTACTCCCTATTACACTTGCGATTTTGTTTCTGAGACCACTTACAATCTCTTGTTTTATCCAGCTTTATCTTTTATTTTGGAACCCTGTATTGTATTTCTGGCAGCCTGGGGTTGTATGTGCCTGATTTATCTGGTTTCCTTGCCTTTTTTAGTTGAAAGTATGGCTTTAGTTTTACTTGAATTTGTAATGACAATGACACATACAAACCAGTAGACGAAACAAAAATAGAGGTATTCTATTATGAATAGAAAAATGGAAGTTCTATGCCTCTTAGGAAGCATAAGAATTGGACCTAACAATTCCACATGGCTTTAGAGGTGCTCAAAGAGTTAAGTCCTTGCTACTACCACTTTAGACCAACTAGCATACAGGTTTAATAGGACGCTGTTTTGTCATAAATTTGCTTAAATTAGGTGGCACATGGATTCTAAATCGTAGAAGTTTCTTTTTGAAGTTAAAAGTTTCTAAAGCAATTTGAAGGTTGCAGATGTTTTTGGTCGATCATGATAGTCGTTTTAAGTGTTAGGTCAATGGTTTTTTTTCCTATTAAAAGAAGTGTTACCCAATGGTTTATGTATTGGAAGAGAAAGGATTTTTTGCAGGCCCATGAATTTCTCCAACAATTATTTGCACAAATTCACCCCCTTTCTCCATGTATTTGCCGGGAATCCCAGTGGTGGATTCACTGTGTATCATTTGTATGATTATTCTTCTTTATGTTTCCCAATTGTTGACTCAGATCTCGATTACTAATCAACCTAGCAGGGTTGTTTATGTGCATTGCTTTGTTTGCATATTAATTATCTGTAGGTGTGTTAATCAATTTATGAATTGTCTTATTCTTTCTGACGGTGCTGATATTGGGAATTATTGAAATAGTATCAGCCTATACTTTGGACTATGCAAATTGACTTTTAGTTGACAATTTCTGTCTTGTGTCTTTTGCAGAAACACAATGACGAGGGCAGAGGGTCTAAATATCAGGAGTCATGCTTTTGAAGACTTAGAAGGATTTTGTTCAAAGAATTTTGTCATATTTTGTTCTAGATGTCTGGTTGAGATTTTCCAAAAAAATAACGGGCCAGGGGCTCAACGATATAATCCATACAAGGTTTATATACAGTGAAGTATGTAGTAGTAATGGTGTTAGCAACAGTTGCAGGCTTCCAGCTCAATATACCTGAGTCTTTCAAACTATATATTTGTTCATTATGCATTTAGTGTTTTGTCTTAATTTTTTGCTATATTCTGGGTTCCCCTTTTCCATAATGTAGAGCATAAGAATCCAACCCCCAAATCCCACAAAGCCAGTAAACGAGAAAGTAAACACAGATATATTAACAAAGGGACCCTTGTAACAGGTACTAACTGGCCATAGACAATCAGAAGGAATTGAAACAGCAGGTGATACATGTTGGTGAGTATTTGAGAGATTCACCTTCTCTCCCAAAAAGACCAAAAACAACTTCCTCCCTGAACTGAGAATTTTTCCTCATATAAAGCAGAGTTTAACCTAGCAATAATTCATGCATTAAATTATACCTCCTCAGTCACAACAATAACCCAACCTGAACACAAGTTACAATAGTGCATAAGAAACTCCTATTTCAACCCTCAAGACTTATCCGAGCCAGCTTGTTTCTTATGCCTAACATAGGTTAATCTAATTGGGGCTTATCAGAGCAGTAGGCCAACGGTGACCTAGAAACTTCCATGTGAAGATTTACTTTGATATTTACCATGTTATGTGCGGTTTGAAGCATAAGTTATAACCAGTTACTCTATGCTACAGATCTACAGTTGACAAAGTAATATTTATTTTACTTCCCTAGTTGTCCTTCAGTGCGAATAACATTATGTTTACAATGGATCTAAATCCCAATCTTTTTGAACTTGGATCTAGGTCCCAATTTTTTCAAGCTTGGATTTAGATCTCAGTTTTTTCGAATTGTGATATTTTCTGTCTTTTTTAAGATTTAAGTCAGTCCATATCTAACATTACTTTTTTTTTTAAAAAAAATAACTTCTCTTTTAGGAAGAAAAGATCTCAATGAAAAGTCTAGGATCCAGATGCATTTGCGGTGCTAATTTCTTGACATTATTGATTTGCTTGGAATGAAATTACCGAATAAGACCTTGACTTTGGATTGTCATGTACCACTTCTAATGAAGGAATAATATCATTCAGATAGATATTATATTTTAAAATTGTTTTATGACATTTAATTTTTTTTCTTTGAAATTTCAAATAATTTCAAAATGATGCCATTATTTTATATTAAAAAAATTAAAATTTTATATGGCATTGAAATACAGGATTTGAAAGACGCTTGACAATAATTTACTTATGAATTAAGATACCCCCTCTTTATATGGAATATAATCATGCCAGATATATATGTGGCCCTGTTCTAATGTCGGCGGCAATCACCCTTCCTTGTTTAAAAGTCTTGTTCCAGCCCCTTATCATGGAGCTTTACTCATTTGTTTTTGGGTTGGTTGGTCTGTTTATGGTGATGTTTCAAAAGGCTGAAAAATTTATATATTCACTCTTTAGTCTAAGATTGTACTGTGTTGGTAATGAGGTACAATTTTATCCATTGGATACTGATTGCTTAATGCTAATAATGCTATTCATTTTAGGGAACATGTCACAGCTTTATACCCAACAACCTGAGTTAAGGTCAAAGGACCCTTTAGAAAGGATCTAAAGTCTATTTAGTTCTCCATAGATGGTCTTTGGAAGATAACATCTATGAATTCTATTATGGCATGCTTGTTATTTATAAATTGCATAAACTTAAAATAGTCTTGTGGTATTTAGTATGTGAGTAGTATTAGTATGAGATTCGGTATGATATTTTAAATTATACTTAAACATTTAATATTTTATTGTGTTGCAATATTTATTTTGTATTATGTGACATGTTTTATTAGATTTTATGTGACATTTTGTATTATGTGTCATCTTTTATATTTGTATCAGTATCCATTATGAAAAATATCATGGTGAATGTCTAAGAATTTCAAAAGTTTTTTAATGGTATCCAATGAACTCTCCATACTAATTCCTCTTTAATCTCTATTATTTTCTTTTAATCTATTTTATTTGTCAATCAATTCCCCTTTTATTAATGTTACATTTTATTGTAATTCATGATGATCATGAGCCTATAAATAAGAATGTACTTTACATGGAAAGATACATAAGAAAATAAGAGAATTTCTCCTTATTTGCTCAATAGTCTTGTTACTTTGCTACTTGCTTTTATTCTTATTCTTTAACACGTTATCAACAAGATTAAGCTACCAACTTCAAGAAGTCTAAATAGTATCTTCAAAAGGTAATGTTCTTTTGAGATTTTTTTTATTTTGTTTAATAATTTGGTATTTTTGTTTTAAATATTTGAGCAAATTATTTTTTTTCTTAATTTGTTAAACATATTGAAGAAATCCTCATTTGTTGTATCTAAAATTCTAAGGCTTATTTTTGTTTCTTCCACTATTGGCATATTTGGATAGACTTATAAAAAAAAAAAAAAACACACACACACACACAAGCATAAGCAGTAAAAAATAATAATAATAATATTTTTTTTAAGCTGAAAATTATATTTTCAAATAAAAGCTCATGCCATAAATGAAAGAAAAAAAATGATTATTCATCTTTTAATAAAAATTTTTGAATAAAAATATATTTTTAATATTTTCTAATTATAATTCATACTTGACATGTCATTTTTAGTAATTTTATCAACTAAAAATATTTTTATATTTTTATATTTTTATATTCAAATGACTTTTATAATTTAAAAGTATTTTTTAATTATTACATTCAAATATAAAATAATTTATATTTATAATAAAAGTCATTTTAATTGAAACAATTTCATAAAATTTTTTTTTTAAGCTCATCTAAATGGTCCTACATCTAATTAAAGCAATAAGAAAAGTAAAGAGAACTGCTCCTTGTTTTCTTAATAGTTGTTACTACAAGTAGATTGGCAAATATGACCATAATGTTGGGTTGATGGTGACTATCTGTGTAAAATCGAATGACTACGATTAATTAAGAAATGAGTTTTTTGAAGAAAAAAAATTCTTAAAAGTCGTGTAAAATCGTGACTGTCCATATAAAGATGAATGGCCATAATTTCAACAGGATCTATCATGTCGCAATCCAAACCTCTTGTCACTTGATTTTATCTTTATTCTCTAACAACAGAGAGAGGGGGGAAAAAGGTAACAAAAATCAGAGGCACACATTATATGCTTTTTAATATTTGTGTACATTCTCTTATTCATAATTCATACAAATCCAATCATATAAATCACACCACAATCTGCCTAATCTTCGTTTGAAGTTTGTAAATGGGAAGAGTTGAAAAACAAACCCAAGAGGGAAGAAAAAGTAAATGAAAAGGGAAAAAAGATCATCAACTTTCAATTTCATCTCCTATTGGCAGCAGCTCCATGAATAGCAGCTATGTAGAAAGCCTGTGTAGCTGAAAGGATAATTAGAAAAGCCTCCATTGTTCTCTGCAAAATGGACATTTCAAAGTTCTTGTCAGTGAAGAAACAGTCATATTTGAAAGTAAAAATGCAGGTTCTCATCTTACCAGGCGAGCATTTCTGAACCGAAGCTCAATCTCTTTGCAGGCAAGGCTGCACAAATTGTTTGCTAGTTAGACCAATAATCATAATGTGAAAATACTAATTTATGTTTCTTAATGAGAGACCATATTAGTGTGACGGATAATTAATTGATATTTTTATATATTTAAGGAAATCAATTTTCATTTAAAAATATATATATATATATTAAATGTTAAATTAAAAAAAATATTATATGATAAATAAAGATAATTTACTCAAGAAAAAGACGAATCCTATCAAGTTAGACTTTTGCCCACTTCCATTAGACACTTGTATTGAATATGATATGATGATTTTAAATTTATATATAAATATTTTAAATTTTACATGTTCCAATGTCTGTGTTGCTAGGTAGAAGAGAGATTACCCCATGGCAAGGAGAGTAAGAGTCCAAGCAATGGTAGCAATAGAAGCTGCAGAGGGCAAGCTGTCTGCAGTCCATGAACGAATGTGATTGATTCCTGAGATTGCTGATGCAGCACCAACAACCCCAGCCAGCAGAGCAAATGTCACAAAGAACCCAGTCGCAGCATTTCCCATTGGGAAGTATATTGGTGAAAAATGAGCTGGAAGATTCAAATCTGGACCTGCAGCATCCCATCAATTTAAGTTAATTTTCATTATTTGGGATGCAATTTAAAGGAAAGGTGAGGCAATTTACCTATAATAAAGCCATGATCAATGGCTCTATTCATGGCCCATCCACCAATTCCCAGAACTATGACATACATGCAGAAGTTGAGCCCCAGAAGAAGCGTGGCAACCTGTTTCATTTGCCCATTTGCCATCTCTCTCTCTCTCTCTCTCTCTCTCTGTACTATGAGCTTCTGGATAAGGACAAAAGCTTCTTAGAACCTGAAAGAGCTATCTTACAGGTAGAGGATTTCAGAAACCTAAAAAGTAGTGAAGGAAAGTCTCTAATGGATGAATATTTTATGGACTAGTTAGGATTCTTATATAGTATGAGAGTTGGACGAGAACCTTGGTTCTTTGCTTGCTAAGGCTGCTTAGTTCAAATGCCTTTTACAGGGTTGTAAAGATGATGATTCATTCTTCAGATTCAAGGCAAAAGGAAATATGCTTGATTCTTACTTGCCTCACAGTTTTAAGGTTTGCTATTTATTTTTCAAATTATGAAATAATACCTTCTTCCAGCTAGGCCTTTGTTCTGGTAGTTTGTTTTATAGGCAAGTCATATATTCTTTGCCATTTATGGACTACTCTTCTCACAAGTCACAAATCACAATACTGTGGACCCAGTCCGTATTCAAAAAGCTTAAACTATTTTTCCAGGAAAAAGAAAACAAATTATCGTCAAATACCTTCCTGTATGTTATGAAATTTCACTTTTTTTAAGGCTATAATGAAACGCTTTTGAAATCTTTGGAGGCATTAACAAATAATTTACTCAAAAATAGTTTATTTTACTTTATATTATTAAATAGTGTATCTTTTGGAGAAATTTTAAATAGTAAATTATTCAAAATTTTGTATTCTTATAAATAAAGTAAATTTTTTTGTGTTTTTAAAAATATCTATCCTATAAGAGTATTTTGTGAGATTTTTCTTTTTTTTTTTAATTTTATAAAATACTATTCTAAAATATAATATATCTAAAAATGTCTAAATAAAATTCTTTATAAAAAAACCTTTCAATTTGCAAGCATATACTATTTAATAATATATACTAGAACGAATTATTTTTTTTTCTTAAAATAGTTTTTCCAACGAATTTTATCATAGACTCTGATATTTTGTTTATTCATGAGATTTTCCTTTCATATTTAGAGGTCAGATTGTTTAATAATATTCATATAGTACAAAAAGCAAACTCATTCAAATTAAGACTGATATTTTGTTTATTCATGAAATTTCACTTTTGTTTATTTTGTTGGCAATGAGGATAGGCAGCAGTCTATAAGACCAAAATAATTAACATGGAAACCGATTAGCCAGATTTTACTAAACATTTCGATTTTTCTGGTCTCGCTGATTTTTTTAAACACTTCTTTTCAGTTTAGTTTGGCATGAGCTTGAAACTTCTTCCAATAGATAGTGGGTAGCAGCCATCTTGGCAACAACTTCAAACTGCTTCCAATAGTTAAATTTGAAGGGTCTGGTTTGACTATGACCTTGTTCAGAAACTGATTATGTGAAGTCTTTACAGGTTGGTATGGTATATGTTGTTAGCTTTATTGCTTACAGATTCTTCAACTTATCTATATTAGGGAAGAAACACAAGTCAACAACAGGGTTTTTGTGCTCCAAGAACCGCACCCAAAATAAAATCCTAATTATTGGGAGACAATATTGAGATGCAAATAGGATAATTCAGGGAATATCATATAGTATAATATGCTACAAACATTCGCCAAAAGAAAGATTTTCAAAATCTATCATTCCGGTGTCAATCAAAAACTCACTACAAAACATTAATAACCTTGAGCCTTCCAGGCATTCAATTTATTCGTCCTCCTGGCTGCGGAGTCTGGCTGTTTTGTTAGTCACAACAACATCAAGCTGCGCAGCTCTCTCAACTATCTCCTTTCTCTTCCTCGTGGATACATTGTGAGCAATCTCAGCACAGTAAGTCCTGAATTAACAGGCAAATAAAGGAATCAGAATTTATTTGTTCTTCTGCCAAGCAGTAAATACCAAAACCAAAAGGTTGGGATGGACTACTTCACCTGTTGTGCATCATGAGCAGTTCCAGCTCTTTCACGTTGTTCACAACAAATTTCTTGAAACCATTTGGGAGATAGTGTCGAGTCTTCTTGTCTGAACCATAACCAATATTTGGCATCAAAGTGCATCCCTTGAACTTTCTCCTGACACGAGAATCTATACCCTTGGGTCTGCGCCAGTTTGTCTGATGCAAATGAATTAAACAAAACACAACTAAGTTAGATAACCAATTTCAATTCATTCAACACTATATATTTTCAAAAAAGCTACGTCAGTCACTAAACCACCAGTGTAAGAGGTGAGTGTGTAGCTTCAAAAGCAAGTGCAAGATCAGAGCAATAAAGCAAAAACACAGTAAAATCATTAATTTTTCACATCTCTTTTATTATAATGTAAACAGGGGTATAGTAACAGTAGGCTCAGATAAAAAAGCAAACTGTGTCGCAAGACCTGTTTAAAATCTCTGTATGCCCTTCAAACGAGATGTCCAGATACAGGAATAGCCCAAATTCTGGACATCAGATACCACGGGCAAATAAACATTTATATTTCTAAATGATAATCACATATTAGGCAAGAAAAGAATTAATAACAGCTTGCAGAGCAATGAATGGTCAAGAAATAATGCAACTTCAGCCGAAAGATGGTGATTTTTTGTATAATAATCACAGATAAATCAGAATTATAGAAAATTTTGCATCATCAGTTGCAGAAAAATGAATTGATTACAAAATGACTACTATATAGGAAAGTCTTAAAATAGAAAAGCATATAAAAAATAAATATCAACTTTACATAGACAAGCTATGATCATATGCAAGAGATCAGATGGTAGTGCATGTTTAGAAATCATCATTCTGTTTGCAGACTTGATGGATATACATCATCATATCTCATTGCATTATAATAATATAAACAAAAATCTTTGATGGAAATTATTAATAAGGGCTCTTTGGCTGCTATATTACAAAAACAAATTTTAAAATGTTCTCCAGGAAATCATATTTTCGAGGTATGCCACTTTCTGCCACATGGCTTCTTTTTTTGAAGATGTGTCCACATTGGACACAGTGGCCAAAATGCACATGAATCGCCCACCGTATGGACAACTCTTATTCGCTTCATGAATACTTTGTTTTTTCTATTGCATTATTTTCACCCTAAATGCTAACAAAAAAAAGGCAATAGAAAAGACAAAGTGCACACAAAGTACTCAAGCATATGCATTGGACACACATCACATGTTGAAAAAGAAGATACAGTGTGACAGTAAGTGTCACACTCAGGGAAATAAGTTTTTGGAGGACATTTAAAAAAAATTGTAATATAGGATACAAAGGGCTCATAAATGGATTTGGATCAAGGCCCGAATCTTTTCCCATCTTTTCTCTCAATCATGACTGTCCCATTAACTTTTGAATGATCACGCTTAAAATGCACGCAAAATATACATATTTTTTCAAACAAATCGTGATCATCCAAAAATAAATAATGGTCAAGATGGGAAAAGATACAGACCTTTTCCTTAAGAAAAATAGAAGCATGATGTCTGATAAAACATAAACCATCAACCCCTGTAATAATACACAAGGGAAAATAGTGGGAATTATTATTAGAAAGAAAAAGAGTTACTCTAGGTAGTGATTTAAATGGCAAAAATTAAAAAAAAAAAACGAAAAATTAAAGACGTGCTTTAAAAAAATGCAAAAAGAAGACATGTTTGGAGTATCTATTTGTTCCTGATCATGAAGGGATCAGACAGTTAATCATTCACCAGACTGCACTAAAAGAGCAAGTAGGACTGGGTGTCAAAACTTATCATCAAATCCCCAAGACCAAATATGCAAAAAAAAACTTGCAAAAACAAAACAAATTTAACTGATACAAGAGCATTATTCACTCCAGATGAAACGAAAGTAATTAAACTTTGTTATTGGTAGATGGGATCAGATAGTCGATCTTTCACCATGCATCAAAATAGATAGTAGGACTGGGTGTCAAAACTTTATCCTCATATCCCATTGTCCAGAATGGAAAAAATTTTCGATAAGGAACTTATCAGTCAAGATGACAAAAGCAGGACAAATAAACTGTATATTAAAAAAAGATAAATACCTGAAAATTTTGAAAATAATATTGGTAATACATATGCTTATAATAGATTAAAATATATCATGGCAGGATCAGATAAAAAACGTCAATCACCATCTTACACCGAGTGGTGCAAATTAAGACTGGGGCGACAATAACTATCATCATGTCCTTTCCATTCCTCTATGAGGATTTGAAATGCATGTGACTAAATAAATAATTCAAACTCAATAGACAACCAACAAGCCACTAAAACTAAAAAAAGACACATCTTTATAAATATTTTGCAAATCACAGCCTTTTAGAAAATCTGCTCACCCATTGACCACAAAAGATACATTAGCTAAAAAACCATTTCAATACCTTAACAGAGATCTTGCGGTCGCTCTGCGGCCTCTTGAACTTCTTGACCCGCTTCTTCACGATCTTCTTCGAAAGCAGCGGCACGGCCATTTTTGCTTACCTGGTTCTTCAAAAGGGCACGAGATGAAAGCTAAGAGTCAGAAAAATCGACATATAAACAACTGAAGATCTAAATTCAAACCCATAACTCTAAAATATAGTGCAAATCAAAACCAAAATTCAAGATACATGAAAGTGAAAGAAGTGGTATAATTAGAGTGAGAGAAAAGAAAGAACAGCAGGTGGAAATGCATTAGAAAGAGAAATGTGAGACTCACTGCGAATTAGGGTTTCGCTTTGCCGCTGAGCTCCGAGTTGTGGAGGCTTGGACGATATTTTATAGGCGCACAGAGTGATGCAAGTTGGCGGCTAGGGTTTTCTTATCGCAGCAGGGTTCAGTAACAGTTTGGGCGGTCTGTTTGGGACTCCCGCTACCGGGACCTAGTTCGAGCTTAAGATTATCCTACTCCAGGTTTTTTTTCCTCTCTACTCGTGGCTCTATTAAACTATGAAAGGACGAAAAAAAAATCTCACAAGATTTATTAAAAAAGAATTTAACCAATCAATATAGTGTGAGATGATATAAAAGAAATAAGATAAGTTATAATGGTTAATTAAAAAATTCACTTTTTGTGAGTTTTGTAAAAATTATTTTATGAGAGAGAGAGAGAGCATTTCTCCAAAAAAATTATAGTGGGATTGTGATTGCGAGCTTATTTTTATGTTTTTAAATAATTCAACCCAATTCTAATAAAATAATTTAGGCTTACTTATTTATGTAAAATAAGTGTTAATGTAATTTTTTGTCTATAATTTTATTAATTTTTTATTTTGATTCCTATAATTTTTTATTTGCAATTGAATATCTACAATCTTATTTATTTTTAATTTAATTCTTACTATTACTTATTGTTATCAAGTTGATATTTGACCTTTAAATTAATAAAATTATATAGACCAATCAAAAAATTAATAAAATTATAAGAACCAAATAAAAAATTATAGTGAAATCATATAGGTTAAATAAAAAATTCGATGAAACTATAAGAATTCTTATATAGTACAAAATAATTCATATAGTTTTATTAAGTTTTTTATTTGATTCTTATAATTTTATTAATTTAAACTTAATTAACAAAATAAATATTAAATTGAAAATAGTTGAAATTTTAAGAATTCAATTAGAAAAAAATTACATGAAACTCTAAAACTATAAGTACAATAAATTATATTATCCCTAAAATAAAATTTGATTGGCCTACAATAAAAGCTAATGGTCATATAGACAAAAATAAAACTATAGCTACATGGACCAAGTTCTTATCATCAAAACAAAAAAGGCGAACTACCCAAGCCTCCCTATTTTCCTATTTTGGATGCTATTAGTAGGACTGGCCCAATCTCTCAACTATATTCTCTCCATAAAATATCATTTCACCTAAGCATTTAAAGTTTCACAAAGAAGAGTTCAGTAATACTAAAGTTATTTTAAAAATTGAAAATTATGAGTTCAAGCTCTTTATTGGAGCTCATAAGTTCAATTCTTCCTTATGTACCAACCAAAAAAAAACTATGGTCAATAAATTAGTAGATCAATTTGTACATCTTATTTCCTTTGGACTCCTCAATTCACAAGTCTTAGGACTTCCTTCGTAGCCAATATAAAATAAAATAAAGTAAACTTATTAAATTCTTATTGTCCCAAGTTAATATCAATACCATCCAGCAATGAAGGCTTTCCTGCCCTGAACCAGAGAAGAGATTAAAAAAAAAAGGGAAAGATTGACATGAGATAGCACTTGTAATTTAAACTAGATTCTCGGGGTTAACTTCAAATTTTATTTTATATAAAAATCTGTGAAGACCCTATGAATTCCTTAGACAAGTTTTACACTTAAGCCACCATAAAGAATTGTTTTGGCCAGTGTTATATTCAGAAACTTCTCTTTCTTGACCACAATAAATGGTAGCCGAGTACTGTTATTTGTATACAATTTTTTTATACTACTTTTACAACTTTTTTTATATTTATTATTTTATTATTATATATTATATATTATTATTATTTTATAATATATTAATGATTAAAAATAAATGTATAGAAGAGATTTAACAAACAAGAATGTACAAATAATATTTTCATAACGTTATAAGCAATCTAAATGCGCCTTTCGTCATCATAACATATTTATAGCATCAATTCTTTTGTTAGTTGAGAATTTAAGATTTGATTGTTTGAGTTTCAGTTTTAAGTTTTGAATCACTTGTCAAGTAAAATTATGTTTATTTGAATGGCCTATATAACATTTTAAAATTTCAATCTTATTAATGATTAATGAGTTTTTTGGATGACCTTGTGCTTTTGAGCACTGCTTTAAATAGAAATAATTTTTTTTTAAAAAAAACAGGTATTTAGTATTTGAATGTAATTACGCAGAAGTGATTTTATTGAAAAAAGCATATGTATTGCGTTTGGATGTAAAAATATAAAAATACTTAAGTATGTAAAATTATTAAAAATGACATATAAAAGTGCTTTTTAGAAAATTTATAAAATATTTTAAAAGTATATGTATTTAAAAAAAAATTCTTTCTTCTATTAAACCTGATTATTTTTTAAGCATAATATTTGATACTTCTCTGAAAAGCAAATATTCTGCTTATTTTTAAAATAAGCACTTATCAAATAATTTACATTCAAATAGTCATTAAGTGCTCTGTCACATATTTAAATATCAATTTTATAAATTATTGAGAAGCGAGCTATAATAAAATCTTTTGTGAATCTCATAGTCATGGCATGAATGACATGCTTTGATCGGATCGAGGATAAAATTTGCGTTAGCTGATCCAATACCACCTTACCATAATATCAAAAAATAAAAATGAAATTTGTATGTTTTATAAATATTGATCATAGATTCCACCTTCTTGTTTTACATGGCTGATTCTATAGTCTTATAGCTAAATCAATATTTATCTATTATGCCCTAACCTCTAATACACAAACCTTATCTAAGGAACATGTCTCTAAGGAACTATATATTATACTACAAGAGAGCTCATATGAGTTGGGGGTGGATGGGGTGACAGCAACCCAATCTTTGTCAACTTTCTCAACAAAAGAATTTGCCTTTGGGATTGCATTGAATTGGAGTTTGTTAACCTGCTTCATCATCTCCTTCATAAAATCCATTGAGAATATTATGTCTATATTTTCCTCAGAATCTGCTCTGGTAGGTGAAATTTGGATCCCAATATTGGCTTCACGTGAATTAACTAACCCAAGAAGTAGTGAGTTTCCGCTAGCATTTCTTCCACTAAGGCAGCATATCTGCAGGAATGTACAGCGCAAATGAATCAGTTCAAAATACAGAGGAAACTATTTTCTGGTGTCTCTAGAGGTACCATATTCCAGATTGGCGTAACCAGAAATGAATCAGTTCAGAACATATGCTATCATGGTAAAGAAATAATATCACAAGTGTATCCACAAATGCAAGTTCATGAGCAAAGTCCAGTGGAAAAATCAAAGGTCAAACTATAAGCTGTTTATTTGAACTTATCAAAATCTTTTATGCTTTTTCTTTAGAAAAATATCTTTTTTAGAAATAAAAGTTATTTTGTATTTAGATGCAGTAATTAAGAATGATTTTTAAATCAGAAAATAAAATAACATTCTCTCTCATCTATTAACTTCTCCTTATGAAGGAAGCCAGAAATTTTGACTTCTTCCAAAAGAAAAAAAAAACTCCTTATTTTTTACTTCTCATCTTGAGAGAAGCCGAAACAAACGGGCACTTTTTTTTAAGAATAACTTATTTTTTGAAAAAAAGTTACTTATTATCAAAATAAGTCCATACAAACAGAACCTATACATTTTGTCCCTTAGTTACGCATGAAGTTTCACTTTCCTTCCTTAACTTTTATTTGTTTCAATTTCGTCCTTTATCTTTCCAGATGTCATCAATATTATCCCTAAACTCTGTGAGAATCACTAACGGAATTATCCGTGGATGTCTAGAATATTCCGTTAAGAGATTTTCATAGAATTGGGTTTGAGGAAAACATTGGCAAATCAGTTGAGGTAATCACTTTGCATCTGTAAATGTTTCCTTATATTACTATTAAAAAAATGACACAGGGATCCTGAATATATTTTGTGCAGAAGAGTTAGGAGAAAACTACTTGAAAGCAAATTTGACCTTTTAACTGTAATAACAGTAAAGCCACGGCTGCCCTAGATCAGAAAGAAGGAAAAGTCAAAGAATTAGAAAGACACTCTATTCATGGTTATCCAATTTTCATTCAATAATTTAGGCCAGGGCATGATGGCCCAGAGACTCAGCACTCAGCTATGTGCCAGCCAGTACTAGTAGCAGCAGCAGTTCAACAACAAAAAGCCCTAACAAAATTTTCTTTGTCTAGCCTTGTTTATAGGGTTATGTGCTACAACATGACAAGTAAAATATAATCCATATCAACCTCAATGTAAAGTGAAAAGGAAACAAGAATCTAACCTCAATGTACTCAACACCCATATCACTAAGATTGTCTACAATGCCATGTGTTGAAAACAAGCTGATAACTCCTCCAGATCCAACAGGAGACTGGAGTATTTCCCAAGGTGACTTCATTAAAATCTTATACTTGCTCTGTCCTTCCAGTAAACTGCTAACAACTGGCAGCTTCTCTTCCTCCAAAAACCATACCTGCAAGAGGGTTAAAAGATATGTAATCACACATGAAGCCAATTAAATAAACATAAAGTTGATATTATGTAATTTGGGACGCAATAAGAAGAGAAACATGACTAAATCAACAGGAAGGAGGAAGTATTTGAATCAGAATCTAGTCCACAGTTAAGGTAATACAAAAATATAAAGGAGATTTATTTTGGGCTTCTTGCCCCAATTGTTACAATATATATATATATATAAAGGGGGATCCTTGGCATGATGTGAACCTTTTCAGAGTCAAATGCAAAGTGATTGTTATTTGCAAACAGCTCTCTTAAAGACACAATTTGTTGGGCTGAGCAAACCAAAATTAAAGGCACAGAAACACGATCTTCCACCTGCAAGAAACACAAATTTATAAGACAATGGAATGAAGATATTCTATTGAAGACCAAGAGAGAACAACATCATTACTATTATTTAGTATATCTTAGTATAATCACTTCAGAAAGTCACAGTCAAGTAATATCTCAGAAATCAGCTTTACTAATATCAACTTTTTCATATGATCAAAGAAAATTTTTATCAATGGTGAAAGGAGGAAGAACCACAAGATAGTATAAGACATCCTCTCATACAATCAATATTAAGGAAGTGAAAAAGAGGAACAGAACTTTAAAATTGTTGTTCCTTTGATATCTTTGCATATCTGTCAAAGTTGGGACATCATAGAGATGAGGAAAAGACAAGAACTACATGTCAATTTTGAAGAAAGAAGCAAAACATACTGGATGATAATGAAGAAATAAATTGACATTCAACAACACAGTCATCATTCATATGCAACTGAAAGACAGGCAGAACATGAACTGATTATTGATCTGTTGAAAATAATACAGGATCGATCTGATGGAATGAATAGATATTTGCAATACTATAAAATATTGATTAGAAGGAGCTTTACCATAAGAAAACATATTAAACAGACAGAATTTAAAACCTTTACAAAATTTTCATCATCGCAGAGTAACTTCTGAAGGAGGGGAACTGATGAAATCTCAGCTGCTTCATTTTCAACAATATCAGTGTCACAAATGCACTCCATATTCTCCTTTTCATTTAAAAGCACGACAATAGCCATTTTGCCTTCAGACATGAGATGAAGTCCTTGCTCTTGCATAATGATATTCCCAACCAACTTGTCTTTACTTTCATTGAAGAGAGATTCCTTTGATATTTGCATGGTACTTATAAGCTTTGCTTCCAAGGAACTGACCAACTCAGCTACATTCCATCTGATTTAATAAAGCAAAAACATAAAATGCCAATAAATTAAAACTGTGACAGACAAAAGGAAAACACCCTTTATCAAAATAAAATGGCCTTGAGGAATTGTGGCACAAAAACTACAAAAACATTAATGGACATACTGTTTCAGTGCCTCCAAGAAAAGTTCAGACAAAATTCACAACTGTGATAGAAAAGATGCTCATACGCCCTAGTGTTTAAGTTTAGGGATAGGAAGTCAAATCCAAAAGCTGGTACTTCAACAGCCCTTCAGATTTATCGTTTACAAAAAAGTTTCTACATATTAATGACGAATGCTCACATTATTTTGAACTCCTATACAAATCAAATAACAAAACGAATAAGACAATGCTACCTGATATTAACAATTAAACAATTTCTCCTTTTTCTTTTTGTCGGAGAAGGGCAAGGGGCGTGGAACTTCACATAATTGGTTAACATTAACTTACCTCTTGGCTGGTATTTCAATATTTTGTAAAGCCTCCTGAAGCAATTTGGAGTTTACAGAAACAATCTGATCAGCAAGCAAGTTCCTTTGTTCTTTCTCTCCATATCTAAATCCATGAAATACATGTTGTTGATCCATTTCACACAGTTTCTTCTTTGCAGCTATGAGACGCTTTTGAAGCTTTTTCCTTTCTTTCCATTCCTAAAATATACCAAAAGTAAATAATCCATAAGGAATAAAGTATTTGTAACATTGATTTATAATAAAAAAGCATCTAGTCAAATGTTGATCGAGTCAGCTAAAAACAGAAAAACTGACACACAAAAAGCAATAGTAACCCATACAATATAAATGTTGTCATGTAAGCAGAATGCCACACCCACATTATGAAAGTCTAATTCCACTTGACTTGAGATCATGTAAGTCTATTGGCAGGTATATCAGATAAGTGGAAGGATGTAATAAAACCAAATCTAAATGACAGATCATTGTGATTTACTATGAAGACAAAATAACCAACAGACGCATCAATAATACAGTCATAAACTAAAAAAGTCACAAAGACCCTAATTGCCCTCTATTCCCCTGAAAGGGGAAGATATTAAGAAAGGTAGTATAGCACATAATCTGAAAAAAATTTTAAAAAAAAATCCTATAAGCAACATATTAAAGGTAGAGAACAGGAGAGTATGCCTCACAAGTTGGCGCCTTTCTTTTTTGGACCTCTCATCAAATCGTAAGTTTAGTTCCAGGAGTCCCTTTGGTGGTGTAATATACATTTCTCTTCTTTTCATATCAACATCTGGTATAATTGCTTCAACAAAAGGCACCAAAACAAGCTGACTGGATACTCCTGTCTCTGCTGACCTTGGCTCACCACTTTTATCAAGTATATCAAAAGATGAATCAAGTGAAACTTGTAGTAGATCATTGGCTCCACTATTGAAAACATTAATAACAGTTCCCACAGTTTCACCACTCCCCTGATAGGAAGAATCATGGTCAGTCCTTCAAATTGTGCATTTCAAGGCTTTCAGCTGCTAAAATAGAAAAATTCGAAGATTGTTCTACAAATCTGTAATGGCCTAGTTTCAAGGTTGTTGATAGTAGCCTCTTTCTATTTTATGATTCAAAATATGATGTGTGTATGCGTGTTATCAAGATATTAGCATTGGCATTTCATCTGCAGCATCCTTGGTCTTTTAAGATGGCACTGCCAGCAGTAACATAAGTGTTTCTGTGTGTGTTATCAAGATACAAGCACTTGGCGTTTCATCTGCTGTACCCTTGGGTTTTTAAAATGGGACTTTTAGCAGTCAGATAAGTTTATATATAGTCCCGTTCCATGAAAGTTTATTAACTAATATGGCAAACAGTTGGTATTTATGTTATAGTACCTCGCCAGTAAGAGTCCACAAGTTAATAACAGTCCTCAAGAATATATTTTAAAAAAAGAAGAAGAAGAAGAAGGAGGAGAAAGGAATGATACCTTTTTTTTTATTGAAGGAGATCATTTACATTTAGCAAATACATAAATAAAAATAAAAGATGACGAAGAGGAAGAAAGGCCCTCATGTGCTTTTAGATATATAAAACATAAGGTTCAAAATAAGCCCAAACCTTCATAAAAACTTTCATGCCAACAATATCATGCGTGTAGAATTCACCTTCCTCTAATTCTGGCCTGTCTTCTTCCTTGACAAGCAAGGTAGAGCCAATAAACATCTTAGCCTGCACGATATATTGATTAGTTGCATCTTCCAGTTGCAGCCACAAGTACTAAATCCCAATCAAGAAGTAAGAATGGCAGGTATTGTTTACTTTGACGGAGCATAAAATTTGCATTTGACATTGCTGCATCAAACGGACTTTGAGATATGATAAAGAAGGAAGTAAATTCACTAAGATGCTTCATCTTTATTGAAATGCTGACAAATAATAACTGCATACTATATTTCATCGAAGTCCAAGATGCATGGAACATGGGAACAATTTTTTTACGAAAAGGCCAAATAAGCTTTACTAGGAGCACACACACACACACACACAGAGAAGAAATAAGGGAAAGATCGAGGCTTCGCCAGCCATTTGCAATTGCAGTCAAGGTTGCCATAGTTTCAATAATATGTCCTTTCCAAAAAATTATTACATGTCATTAAAATGAACTGATAAAATATAAATAAAATCTAACAAATTAAGTAATAAAGTTAATTAAGTTTGTCTCTGCAGAACTACTGAATAAACAGGTAACAAATTTCACCAAGAGACATCCACAGACCACAAGCAAGGACATTGCAATCCCTTCAAAGCATCTATACTATTATATATGACTTTGGGGGCTTTTAGTGTCTTAGTCTATAAATAAACACCATATAAAAAATAAAAACAAAAACTAATTGCATTTCCAATTTTTAAGGGATAGTGGAATGGATATACCTTCGAGACAATAACCACCCCATAAGAAAATAAACTAACTATACCTCCATTTGGAGGAGTAATGAAATCCATATAAAATATAAATAAACAAATAAATTGACATGCATGTTAGTTCATGTCTAGCCACTAGTATTTAATAATGGGCAGGGCTTGAGCTATTGAAGATTATAAAGCAAGAAGATATGAAATGAAAACTCTCTTGTCCAAGTACCTGCTCCACGGTGTTAATTTCTCTGAATTTAAGTATCCAACTCTTCTGTCCAGGATGCTCTCTTCCTTCCTCCAGTTCAACTTCTTGAATCATTTCTTGACCTGAAACCTTTTGCTTCAACCATCTTCTCCCAGGCTACAATAATCAATTACCCTTCAACTTTAGTTAATGTGCAGATAACAACAAAATGACAATATTCAAAGAATAGATTACTAGATAACAAGTTTTGAAGTTTTACTTTTGAAAACCGCAATTCAGGAAAATCAGTGCTTGGTTTCACACGAATTTCCCCTTGAAGACCATGAACACTGGATAGGTACCCAATGTCAACAAATCCTGATCCATTCTTGCTGGTGTCAACAATCTCTTCAGTTGCTGTAAGTTAAAAGCAAAACATAATAGTATAGTATCAAAAGTTTGATACATGTATTTAAAAGCAACGAATCAATAAGTCATAAAATCTTCTAATCATAGAAACTTTAAGTGGACGATGCTATAAAAGAAAATAAATTATCACACAGAAACCCTGCAACTCCATATCCCCATAAATAAAAATACTATCACACATCTGATTGAGCATCAGCATATACATCACGTGTAAATATGACATAGTGCTCATATTTAACAAGCACATAAAATTCTACTGAGCTGGCCAATTAGGTAGAATCCAGGCGAAAAAAAGATTTAAACTTGTATTACAAAAAAAAAAAAAATTGCTATCCCACCAAAATCAGTTTATGAATTACATATCCAACTTTTCCACCAGTCTGAGTAATATATTACCATTCCTCTCAGCAATGCCTTCAGTAAACTTGAGCAAACAAATAATCTAATTAACCATAAAGGGAATGGGAATACCAATACACGACATGTGTAAAAGCAGTTTTGAGAAGGCAAAGCAGGACAAACGAGCATGGTAACATAAACAATTCCACGATCTGAACTCAGAGAATGCCACAGGATTGCTTGCATCACCATGGACTATAACAATTACAAAAATTACCATTCAAACTACATATAAGAATACCCATTCCAAAATTATTACATAAAGGCTAAAATAGAGATTCTAGAGAACAAAAAATTTACATAAAGTACCTTCTAGTTTCACAGATACCACAAAAAGAAAAATCTTTGGCAAAATCAAGAGGCTTTACCAGTGCTGTGCAAAGCGGCTAAGGCAAGTTGTTTACTTGCAGTTGCAGGTGGATTGAAAGGCAATTGGATGGAGGAGGAAACTCCAAGAACACGGGAGGGAAGACCCCGAAACGTAAGAGCTAGTCGATGAGAGGTTGGGAGAGTGGTGGGCAGGGGAGAGAACGCATTTGAAGAACAGAGAAGGGAAGTTCTCTGCATCATTTGCTAGCTCTGTCAATGACTTCGCTCTGCCGGAGTATAGAATGAGATATTATTGTAATAAAAACAGAATTCAATCAATTATCTAAAGACGAAAAACAATCGGAAAAATAAAAATCAGAGACTCGTTGTTTCCCCTGCTTCAAATTTAATTCTTTGGTTGAAGTGACCCGCTAGGCATGTAACCTCAAAAGGCTAGACTTTTGGACCTCTTTTAGATAATGTAATTTTAAATTTTATCAATTTTTGAGGTGCATATGAATTGAATTGCAATCAATTAAATTCTTTATATTTCTAAAATACTATGTTCAGATAATTAATTTGGAACGAATTTATATTTTTTAATTAATAAAAACTTTTCATATTGGTTTCAAATTCTTGGATTGCGGTACGAGCTTTCAAATTCAGTCGACTCTCAGATCCAGCTTAAGGTAGACAACATGGCAGATCGGAGTAATTAAACCCCACTCTGTTTAGAGATTTTTTCCGAGTTTGTGATTTTGAGAATGTTTTAAATAAGGAGGCACTACCTAAAGCTCCAAAAGAGGTAAAAACTTAAAAGTATTGTGTAATTTTTTTATCAATTTTTTTATTTTTTAATATGAATTAATTATTATTTATGTCATAATTTTTTAAATTTTTTAAAAGTGTTTTTATTATTTTTTTATAATTTTGTGGATATTATTTATTTATAAATAAATAAAATTTCAAAAAAATTTTAAAAAATTATATGATATAGAAAATAATTAATTTTGTGTTATAAATTTATGAAATATTTTAAAATATATTTGTTTAAAAATTTTTTTATTAAACTTATTTTTTTAATTGTTATAAATATTGACTTTTAAAAAATTATTATTTTAAACCAAAATAAATGACATTTTTACTTCTTTTTGATAAAAAAAACTAACACGGAAAAGCCGTCCCAAATGCAATCTTAGTGTTTTTTTTTTCATTGACTCGGTCCTTGAACCTGTCGGTAAATTTTGTGTCCCGTGCCTGCCCGCTCAATTAAATTCACTGAAAAAGTAAAAAGTGAACATTGAAAAATATTAATGGTAAGTAATAATTAAAAGGGACTATTATACTACTGTTTTATTTAGAACTGTAACATATTTTCTTTGGCGCATGCTACACTACCGCCCGCTAAACCAGGCAGTAGCGCAACATTCCGATTTAGTGGGTCACAGTTTTGTATTTTTTTTTTTAAATCTCTTGTAAACTACAAGTTAGTCCTTTCCCAATTTGCAAGTTAGTCCTTTTTTATTTCGAAGGGTAAAGTTGATTAGCCTCTTGTATTATCGAGAGAACTCCACAACGCCGACCACCTGCCTCCAACGTCGACGGTGCTACCATCGACGACCGCTCCTCATCTGACGCAGCTACAGTTGACGAATTTCCTTCACCCAGGTTTCATCTCACCTTCTCCATCCTCTGCCCTCCGTTGTTGATTTCCATTGTTGCCTCGTAGGTCATATACGGAGGGATTTTGTCAAATTTCCCTTCTTGGGGTCCAAATTCTGATTTTCTGACTGGTTTAGAAGGGAAAGAAAGCATAATTTCCAAGGCACATTATTAATCTCCCTCGTCTTTCTCTCTCCCTCAAATTGTTTGATATTGGAATTCGATAATGAATGAGTGCGGTCTCTGGTGTAATTTCGCTTCAAGTTTTACAGGCCTGCAACGGTCTTTGCTTTTTCTGCCTATCATTGCGAGCAAGGTCGAGACAACCTATGAAGAGATACAAGAAGCTGATTGTTGACATTTTCCCTCGTAACCAGGTCTGTTTTAGGTATTCTGTTTATTTTCGATATATCTAATCTTGTCACATTCACAATACAAGAGCAGTTGCTTGTCCCTCAGATGTTTAATGAAGATGGACCTATAGTGATTTTAATTTGCTAGTTTAGTGTTCAATTATGCTATATAAAGTGGTTCTCAGAAGTTGAAGGTAAATATTCTTCTTTTAAGTACATAAGACAGCAAGATAACAGTACCTAAATCTGAAGTGCTTTTCCCTTTTGTGTTTACTGTGTTATTTTAATGGAAATGCTTGTTATGCTTCTTTATGTAAAGATGGAGGCATGTAGCTAACTAAAAAAAGTAAATGGAACCGACTCTGCAATATTTTTTTTCATCTTTCAATTTATGGGAATCGGGTTACTGGAAAACAAACATCATTGAGCCAAATTGGGATTTAAGGGTCTAAGAGGCATGGTGTAGTTGAAATCATATTTTTTCCTTTGAGGACTACATTTATTATTTTCACATAATTATATCATACTTCTGCATCTTTCCTTAAGCTTTGAGCTACAGAAGATTTAGGTTCTTGACTCTTGAGTGCGTCATACATTGGCTTGAGAAATTTTCGTGCTGCCATGCTTTCATAGCATCCTTTTTCTTATGTAGGGAACAACAAAGAGATAAAAAACTTAGTCTTTTATTTTTAGTTGGAGATACTGACTCACAATATAAGCATGATATATAATAAAATTAATAATTGCAATATCCCTTATTATATGAATGTGCTCTAAAGCCTGATTCAAAATTTTTACATGAGATACCTGCCTCTTTAATTGACTTGTTTGTGTTATTCTTACTAATATTTGTGCGACCAAAATGTTTGCTATATTGGTAATTATTTTATGTATGAGTTGGCAGGGGGATGGGCCAAATGATAGGAAAATAAGAAAACTATGTGATTATGCTGCCAATAATCCTTACGAATTCCAAAGGTATGTATTTTTTCCCCTTTTTTTAACAAAAGCTATAAAGAAATGTTGGTGTATGTATTGTCTTTGAATTGATGGTATGGAGTTATATGAAAATGAAATAAAATTGTTTAATTTTTGTAATAATATAAGAATTTATTATAAGAGGAAGATTGCAGAACATAAGGACCAGGTATCCTTCTAACACAGTAAAAGAAACAATGAAAAAAGCGAATTAAGATACACTACCTCAAAAGATCTCTCCAATCCATCTAGAAGCAAGGAAACTATCCTATTCCAAAGAAGATTCACCGGTGAAAACTGCTGAATCGAGATTATATCATTTCACTCTCACCAAATCCATCACATGCCTGCAAAAAGAGTGGCACACCACACCAGCTGGGCCTCATTTCTCCTCATGAAACTCCAATAACAGGTGGAGCCAAAAATATCAAGAGTGAGAAGACAAATTCATTGCTCACCAAACATCCTAAACAACTTACATCATAATTGCCTGACAACCTCAAATTAAAGAAAAAGATGTTTGGCAGTTTCTGAACTCTTGTAACACATAATACAAACATATGGAGACAAGGCTATATGTGGCCTATGTGCCTGCAATAGATTGTTAGTATTAATTCTATTAAGTATTGATGTCCAAACAAAGACCTAAACCTTAGAGGCAGCTTTAATCTTCCAAAAAGAAGTTGTAAGTGCTGTACTGTGTGTGGAAGGATTCTACATTAAAAAATTGAAAAAAGATAGAAGCATTGTAAATTCTAGAAGATCCATATCCCCACTTGAAGTGAACTAGTGTTCTTGACCTCCGTCTAATTATATTCAAAACTTTGAACTAATTGTTTTCTGCTTATGTACAGGTATATTCTATTTCGTTTTCAAGTGGAGTCTATCAATCTTAAACTTGCCCTGTCCCTATAACTCACCAATAGTGACTTCTACTATTCTACATCAATTGTCTTATCCTTATTGGTGACACCATTTACTCACTAGAAGTCATTTTGACTATGTTTGTTCCATAGATATGCTGTTTGTTTACAGCCCATAACATAGAAAGATTTTTGGGCATATGAAACAAATAGTTTACTAAGGCTTCAATGGTCATGTAAACCCCAAGTCCCATTTTCTCATTTCATTCAAACGCCCTTAATTATATGTTGTATATCATTCTAAATATGATTCCCGTTTTGAAATGACTTGTGGTACTAATAATGACCTTATATCTCTTTCCCACATGAAAAATTCCTCCTTTGTTCTCATAGATACTTTACATTTGCTTGGTATCCAATTTCTTTAGGTTTGACATAATATTCACGCTAAACCAGGCGGTAGGAACAGTGCAAGTAAACATTATGGATTTTTCAAGGTTTCTTTTTTTTTTTAAATAACTTTTATAAATTACAAATCAGCCCTTTCTATTTGCAAGTCAACCCCTTTTTTAATTTTTTTTCTCTTACCTCCCTCTCTCTCAGTTTGTCTCCGAGCAATTTAAGGCTAAAAATTAGAACTTTCATTTTATTTCTCCAATTTGTTTAATAGGTTTTGTAAATTTTAAACCCAGTTAAATGCCTTTGCTTTCCCTAATAAGACTTTATTTTTCTATAAGAAAAAATAGACAGGTATATTGAAAATTCTTGCTGCCTTGAAAATTGGAATTCTGTGGTGGTGTGCTTGCTTGAATCCAATGTAGCTTACTATAACTAATGGCTTTTTTTTATGTTGGAAACTGTCTCTTAATCTTGCTTTAGTTTCATATCTTAATCTTGCTTTAGTTTCATAACTTTCTGATGGCTGAAAGTTGACTTCTACTTGTGTAATTATTTGAACTTTTTAAAAGAAAAAGCAATTGGAAGAGATGACCACCGACCAATTTTATCCTTATATGTATTCTATTTTGCTGCAGCATCTACCTGGGAGATTAGAGCTTTGAACTCACCTATGGAATCAAATAGCCTACGGTGTCTTGTGACCCACACTTTAGAGATTTACTCTGCACACTGGTGCAGGTGGAAGAACAACCAATACTCAAAATTTGAGAAGAGCATCCCTTATGCATTATTGTGCCAAGTGGCAGGTTAAGTAGTTGAACTATTACTATTTTTTTAATATAAGTTGTAATTATATTGAGTCATTGGCATTTGCAACTATCAAAAGTCTGGTCCAAATGAACAATATTTAATCAATTAATTTGGCCACCTTAAATATTAATGTAGTTCATTAAGGGTCTGAGGATGACTTTAGTCTTGCCCAAAAGTATCCTGCTAATTGTGAGATATGTTATTAACAACATGTATAGAAATACTTTTGTCATAAATCATCCTTTGTAACCAATGAGCCTTTGGCATAGTGGGCAATAACCCTTCTACAATGACCTATTAATTAATATAAACGAAAAATCCTTCTGAAAGGTTTTATATTTGTATATTGGGCAATAACCCTTCTAAAGGTTATTACTTGTAATAAGACAAATCATATACACTTTTTTTCTTTCTTTGTTCTGTTTACCTTTTTGTAGACTATTAAAAAAACTCTTCATTTCTTTTAGTTTTCTTATTTGAATATCCAAAGTCTTCCATTTACATGCAGTTGATTATAAGGCTATATCTTTAATTTCTAAGTGACACCTTGTTTGGAGGTAGGTTTCAGAGCTTACTATCAATTGTAAAATTGAAATCTGACATATAATATGATATGCATGCAGATATTTTGTGGTTGCATTCTCTGTTTCTGGCCTTTATAGCATCATTGCCACTCTTCCATCAATCTTTGTCATCCAGAAGCTACACCTCAAATTGAAGTTCCCCCTCCACTTTATATTCTGGGACACGATAATTCTTCAATCAAGCTTCCTCTGTTGCCACCTTGTAAAGAAATTATTAAATTCTTATATAAATTAATTTTATCAAAAAAAAGATAAACTAAACTATTCATGATGACTATATAAATATAGTGAACTTGATATATTTACATGTTTATTGATGATTGACTTGATGATTGAATATTTCTTTGTTCCTTTATATCTTCTTACTCTTTTTTTTATATCTGATAATAAAAAATTAAGATTATATTTTACCATGACTGTGTGTAGCTGATATTGGGGATAATGGCCTCAGCAATTGGTGTAACAGGGGGTGTGGGATATATGGGTTTAAATGGAAACGATCACGTAAGGTGGGTCAAAGTTTGTGATGTGTATGACAAGTTCTAATTTGGATCATACATTAACAGAAGCTCTTTGGGTCTTTGTTTATAAACCAATTTAAACCATTTTAGATCCATTATATGATCAGCAATGGGATTTCGGTAACTGGGTATCTGCAAGTTCTAAAATTGGATCATTTTGGAGTTGTTTATTTGTGGAAAGGATTGCGGGAATGATGTATATGCTTATATTAATGCTGTTTATATTGACTTGTTCTGCTGATATGCTTTCTTTCTTGAAGAAATCACCAAACTCTAAAATACGTTTAATGAGGATCGTGTTCAGGATGAGTGCCAGAAAGGGTAGGATAACATAAGAATATGTATGAATAAGGGTTAAGAAGTTTGAGATTGCCATAACTGTGGAATGGGATGTTGAGAATTTGTTGCCACTGGCCAAATCATTTAAAAAAAATTGTAGATGTAACTTCTGAATAGTCTTCAAATATTTGAGAAAGAGAATTTCCATTTTTATGAACTGTAATTTTGTTGATACTATTATTATTACCATTTTTTTCATAAATTGCAAAGTCTTTTATGCATTTATTGCAATATATCTTATTAACTGAATTTTACTTATCTCTGTCTCTCTTATAACAGGCCTTTCAAGTGGCTTGAATGACCGTGTGGCAGCAACTAGGCTATGACTTAAAGTATGTTGAGTGGGGATCAAAGGTATGTTTTGATTTACTACTTTTTTATACGTATTGTATAGTGATATGATAATGTTGGAAACCAAATAATTTTGTTGTCAACTTATAATGTTATTGGTAATCACCTTGTGGTCACTAATGTGGAGGTTCTAAGTTTGAATTCCCTTCCGCCACCTGTGCTGCCAATTCTCCAAAAGATAAATGAGAATAATGGTGCTAATGCTGTTTCAGGTGGGCCTCTTCCAGAAGAGGTGGCTTGACTGTTTTAGGCAAAGTTGCAGTGCCAAAACCTATTAATTTACCCAGTCAAAGGTATTTGATTTCTTCCTGAACCTTTCTCTATTAAGTAATTTGGTTAGTTGCCTTCTGAAAAGTTCCCTTCTTTTTCTTTTGTATCAAGGTTGGAAAATCATGGTCTGAACCCAAATGTGGAGATTGTTCCAGGTGAGTTAATATTCTATTGATCTGAATGATATGATATTTTCTGCTGCTTTGATTCTTCTATTTATAGAGTAATGTAATCCATTTATTTTGATTAGGGGTACCCTCAGCTGGGGGGTAGATCATCTTCTGCATTAAGTGTATGGGGATCTTCTTATCTGTCTCCAAATACTGATGGTGGTGCTAGTTCACCCAGCCGTCATAGTGCCCATCCATCATCTGGTGGCAACCCATTGAATCATTCTAGATCATACTAACATCAAGTGAAATTACCAGTGTTACTGTATAAAATAAATCTATCATATGGCTTCATTTGACATGGGAAAAAAATTTACTGGTTACTAATTGAAAATTTGCAATACAACCCTACTTTCCATGTTGTCATAAAATTTTCATATTTTATAAATATCAACTCAAAGATGCAATTTGGATCTTTACTCCAACAATAATAAATTCGTGTAATAGTTGTCATCTTTTCTCCAATGTAAATGATTTCATCCAATGACTACACAAATGATTCACACATCAATTGTTGATGTTGTACTTTGTTTATTATCGTTCATCATTTTAGACTATAATGTCAAGCCACATTGAGGATTAATGTACTCATTAAACAAAATAACCTACTTCTTGTGCTTGCATATATAATTAGACAATCATAAACCAATAAGTGGGGCCACTACAGTCTGCAGGCAGTCACAAGCCCTTCAATGACTCCTATGTACTTAGGCTGTTAATGTATTATAACAGTCCATAACAAAAATTATAATTGTACTCACCAATGACATGGTCCCATTTGATGTTGACAGCAAAACAGTCTCACAGGCATGGATGACCAAACATGACAAGTGTTATAATCATAAGGTTGCAAAAGACAATCGATTATGAACTTCGCTGAGTTTTGTTGCAAAAGCCGAAAAGCATCACCAATTTGCTCCACATTTTCCCAATAAACACTATATTCTTCTGTGCAGTCATTTAATTGTCAGCTTAGCATTCCTAATTAGCTCGCACTTGTGTTCGTTATATGGTCCCATGACAATTTGTAGCGCAAGTACAAATCGACATGAATTGACAATTGGCTGCAAGCATGAATTTGTCAATTCAGTTGTCACGATACTTTTCAAATGAAACTTACAAGATAACTTATTTATATGAACCCCAGCTTCGTAATCATCCCAAATTTCGGGACTCATCATCCATTGAGCGACGAACATGCCGCAATCGTAGCTAAATCAATGGATGTAAATGGAAAACAATAGGAGTTACGAGTAAGTGATACAATATACCAGTAACACATGTCATCAGTTTGTAAAATACCTATCTTACATCACAGTACAAAATGCCATGTAATGTTTTTACTACATATCAAAGCTTTTCTTGTTTAGTAAACGCTTAAATTACATCAAATGTTACTTGTTATCTTGAGTCTGTATCAATTTATGAGTATGTACATCAAACGAGCTGCAGTCAGGTTGTTGTGGTTGAGGGTAACACCTGGTTGTCTCCTCCACCAAAGTACTTGAAAACTTTGCCTGGACCATGCGTCACATGTTATAATAATAAAAAAACAACAACCAAGTAACGTGGGTGGGTCGAATTGTAATCATTGTGACAACTTGTCATTACCAGTGCCTTTATGACTTTCTCCCTCCCGGGTGTCAATTGTGTTGGTCCTAATGAATCCAAATGAATTATGCAATGGTCATCGATGTCAATTATCACAGTGTACCAATGAACCTGAGCTTCGTTAATGGGAAAATATATCTGGTAAAAATCAATTGTGTCATTATTTTTTAAACACTATAGTACGTGATCAAACTGTTTTTGACATGTAATCTAGACAATCACATATTAATACATTACCCATTTCACGGGTGCTTCCCGAGGGAAGTATACTTTCTTGTAATGATCCACCATGTATGACACAGTCAACCCTCCTGTTTTAATTCCTTCCTGCCATTCAACACAACTAATTCAAGAGTAAGATTGAAGTTATGTAAACTGTTGACATTAGCTATGCCATCGCCGCATGTTTGGGCGGCTGCATAATTTTGGGCACACTCATTTTTGTTTATTAAGTATATAGTGATTATTTTCTATTGCATAAAGTGTGGGCAAATTGGTTAAATAGTTATTGCAAATGTGTGTATTTCTTTTTCACTTTGCAAAAATTTAACTATATACAAAACATTCTTGCTCACTTGAATAAATTTAACTATTACTTAAACAAATTCATGTGACATTTCAGAACATTCCCATCAATTGTTTGACATACAAAATAATATATCAATGTAAATGGACACGAGTAATCAAACCTTTAACCAATTAATATACATGGATCCAAACAAAATTTTGCTACTGTCTACTTCTTATCACACCAACACTTATCACACCGAAACAATAAATCATTATATTATTAAGCTTATCGACACATGAGGTGGCAAGAACCATTCAACTAGTCTACTTCCTTGGCATTGAATAAACGTCAAGTGGCAAGCTATCAGATTCAATACCTATTTAAATTTATGGCGTTCGAGCATTAGTCATCATTAATTGATTAAGAATACTGCATAACTGCGCTAGGCATTGTAATAAACAATTATTGGAAACTGAAGTTCTTACATTGTCTATTATCCATTGTTCAGGAGACAAACACGTTAAAAGTGATCTCTTTGCATAGCATCCATCACACCTAGCTATGTATTCTCTAAATAGCAAGGTCCACATGGATAAAGTATTAAAAAACATTGGCAACACAATGCTTGTTGATTAATGATTATATTTTATTTTTCCTTCAATAAAAATATTAGCATGGGGATGTATGGTATCATGTAAGCTCTTTGTATCACTTACTCTGGGTTGGCATCTTCCATGAAGAGGTAGGCCCCAACGGTTATTTCTTGCTGTGTCCAAAATTTTGCATATTCGGGAGTCAAATATGGATGAATCCACTACGACAATAAGTAATAGGCAGATTAATTACCGACAAAGTGTTAGATGTACAAACTAAAGTCTCTTTAGTGCAATAAATTATGAGTCATTATGTAATCTTAACCAACCCTAACTCATATGTCCTTTATGATCCCTAACTCATAAATATGTTCAATGCCACCCCAAAAATACTGTTTTTATACGTTGGAAGTAGGTAACAACTATATAATTAATTAAAACCATCTGTGACCATTATAACATCATACTCATGAATTACTCAATATGAACCATCATTGAATATCAACCCTCTTTCCATCCTCAGTGAAATAATACAAATATATCAATTGTGTATCAATGTCATAGATATTCAACCCCTTCCCTCGGTTCCATTTAATTCAGTTCACCATCCATATAATATTGCAATTGCACATATTATAATTGAGACACTTACCTCGGGTACCCGTAGTGACCCAATATCCACAAGAAGCTGAAAGTGTTGTCCGTGTTGATTAGATGATCGTCGTCTACGTGGATCATTACCAATATTGTGCAATTCGTGGATTGTCGTTCTATCCATATCCTTATGTAGATTGACGCCACGGTGTGTTGGGAACAACGTTCTACCCTTCGTCGTTTTCTACATCAGATGAACGATAACTCATGAATCTGTGTTTGTTTGAAACTTTTGACCTAATAATCATGCTTACAACACAGAACTTATTCCAAAATATCAACATTTATTTTTACTTGCTTGTTCGTCATTCCTTGTATTTGCACCCTCTCAACTGTGTGTTTTAGTGAAATCGTTTTACTCCGACTGTCACGTTCACTGGCCATTGCCAACTCTGGTGTTGTGGGAACATTTTCGGTCATTTTACATTTTCCATATGCAATTATTGACTTTTCATTGCATCGTGGCGTCTTCGTACGATGCGGCAATGATGTTGTGTGAATTGAATTTTGACTCTGGGTTAGGGTTGTCTGTTAATGTTGTCTCCACGCTTGCTGTCCGCGTGTTGCCAATGCTATTTTTTCCCATTTGTTTCTAGTTACAGCAGCAATGAGGAAGTCCATTTTCTCATTGACAGCAAACATCAGTTGGTTCAGCTCTTGCACTGATTCATACAATAACTTCTGCAGCAACATTAACACAACAATATGATAAATCACAATATACAACTTTAGCCATTTCTATTCCAAATGTATTTAGCTTCTTTCAATTCATGTGTTCCCAAATTACATACTACGCAATAAATGTGTTGTTGGCATCACCAGAGTATTACCAATGTCATTAATTGGTTAAACATTTAATTA
Source organism: Ceratonia siliqua (assembly GCA_034509205.1). Lineage (NCBI taxonomy): Eukaryota > Viridiplantae > Streptophyta > Magnoliopsida > Fabales > Fabaceae > Ceratonia > Ceratonia siliqua. The sequence goes on from JASKGM010007035.1 coordinate 68,126, forward strand.
ATCAATTTCCTTTCAAAGTCAAATATACTTTTTATTTGTATTAATCCTTTTGTCCCAGTGTGGCAGCACCATTAGGATAAATGTAACACAAGAAATCAACGTAAGTTTCATTCTGTTGAGGCATTTTTTCAATTTTACAATCATATAGACTGGGAAATACTATTAACTCAATAGATATGCAAAGTGGTGCATGTATCCTCATGAAGGGTACTTAACATTATAAAAACAAAAGATGGAATCATATTCTTGTATTCTACAGTTGGATTGAGGTTTTGAATTTCATGATAATACTCAACCCTAGATATAGATATCACAGTCAAGGGAAGAAAAATCACTAGCATTTGGTAAGAAACTCTTTCAAATTCTTCCAAAGACATTTTATTTGGAAGATTAGTGATTTAACTAAAATGGATTGTACTCATATACATAAGGAAGATTCAGATATATAATTTTATTTTAACAGTTGTTTTAGTAAACTCAAATTAAGATCTCTAAAACGGCTAAAGATTCGCTGATTTGTTAAATATTTTACACCTGTCATGCATCGTCTTGTTGTTCACCAAAGTCGCATAGCAAATAGATAATGAGGACAACATTTATCTTTTAGTATTCTAAACATTCTGGTAACCTTACAGGTTACAACTCTCACTATTATTAATTATATTTAAATTCATTTAGTTCCTTTAAACTTACAGCTTACGGTAAGTCATATGCTATTATATTGTAATTAAAATTAATTTCTTTAAATGTCTCAAAATTTTTTAATGATGTTTAATTATGTTTAATATTTATTCTGTTATCATTTTTTTTGCAATTATCTGAAGCATGAAAGTAAAAAATGTACATTTTGAAATAAGATATCTTTAAAAAGATTATGCAACCATCATTTTTGAACCCAGTCAAAGTCTTTGGATAAACCAGTTGTGCCCGATGTAAGAAAGGTAGGGAGAAGAGATTATGGTAGCTTGTAACACGTTGGGTGCATTCCTTTGCGATCCTCAAAAAGTCTTTGGACAATATATTTTGTCAGATATTGAAGTTTTTAAATGCCTTACCTCTTTGCTCATCTCCTCTGGTTCTTGGTCGTCTATGGAAGCCTCTGCAGATGTGCTTGAGAGATGGACAACGCCCAAATCATCAAACGGTGGAAAATGGCTTGCCATTATCCCTTAGTGGATATTCCAGCAAGTCTTCAATGGCTGATGTCTGCAAAATGAGGGTGGGGATGAAATGTATTGGTAGGAAACACTGGCTCAATTACTAGTACACAATGGGTGGGTTAGAGTTGACATATCTGATGATGAACGAAATATTAATTGAAGGGAACTAGTGAAGAGCTCAAGGCTGTACTTGCACCATTGCTGACTTCACTTTCTGTTTGACATGATAAAAAAATGACGTTTAATATAACATAATGGTTGGCTATACAACTTTGTAAATTTCTTAACATATTTAGATTTTGTTATTATAAAGTTATAAAAAATTCAAAACTACAGTATGATCACTGTTATTAGTTAGGGGAATTCAACGCTACGTATATAATGATGATATATATCTTAAGTCTTAGGTATTAATAATTTATTGGTTAAGTTATAAATTTAAAAGTTAAAGTTAAAGATAAGTGGTGTATATAATGATAAAATAAGTCAAATTTCCAAAGCATCAATTTTTTTACTAGTGGCAATAATTTAATCAATTCTTGTAATGATTATCACACTATCAAGAATAATATAGTGCAACATCATTTTCATTTATTTTAGGGCAATTCTAAGCTATCCCCACAGTTTGTGGCGGTAGCTTAGCTTTTATATTTTTTTTAATATTTTTTTACTTTTTAATATTAATGAATTATTATTTATGTTATATATTTTTACATTAATTCTTTAAAATATTTTTATATTTTTTATACTTATGAATGAATAGTACAACAAAGATAAAAAAAATCTGAAAAAATTTAAAAAATATTTTAAAAAATTCTCAAAAAATTATATGGCAATAATTAATTAATGTTATAAAGTAAAAAAATCGAAATAAATAATTAAAAAGATATAAACTTTGGTTGCCGAAAGTTATGGTGCAGCTCCATAGCAAGCCCCTTTATTTTAATATCTTCAATGTTAAGAAAGTATTCAAAATATGTGATTCATTGCATTTAAGATGCATACATGCAATTAAATGATAATAGGTAGTTAATAAATATTTTTATATTAATCTCTTAACCTTTTTTAAAATATAGTAGATAGTTAAACTTTTTTAATTTCAAATAATTAAATTTTTATTTAAAAACTAAATTAACAAGCACATTTACATGCAATCAATTAAATTATGGGTAACAATGAAGCATTACAAATTAATAAGCTATTGTAGAAATAATCAAAGTTAAGTGGTGTATATAATTTATTGGTTAAGTTATATAATGATGAAATAATCAAATTACATAAGTATATTTTCAACTTAATGAATAAATATATAGTCCAGTTATTATTAAGAATCATGTTTTATAATCTGCCATGCACAATGTATAAATCTTTTATATTATTAACTAAATTTAAAATAATAAAAAATCAAACATTACGTTATTATATAGACACGTCCTAATCATACCATCTTCGAAGTCTTCCTGTTTGTTGGTGTTATTAATGTATAGGATAATAATGTATATAGCATATGTATTTTTTTATTATTTAACTATAAAATGATATAATTTATGTATATATATATATATATATATATATATATATATATATATATGTGTGTGATTAAAAAAAAGTTCAATCTGTTAATGATTATATTAATTGAGTACGAAGAATCGCTTAGACATCTACCGTCGTCAAATGGCTGATATGCCCAATGAATTATTTCCCTCCATTACATCTACTTTGTAAGTATTCCTTCTCTCCAAAAAAAAGATTAAGTTTCCCGCTATTAGCAAAGAAAGAAATAATGTAAAGAAAGAACATTTCGCTCCAGGATGACTAATAGCAAGATAAAAAAGCTTCTTCCAATATAGTATTGCTAAAAATATTTAGTTAATTTAAATTATTCATAAAATTTTAATAAAAATGACTATTATTTTTTAATAGGACAAACAGTGAAGGTCATAAACATATTAGTCGTTAAGGTGGTCGTTATGGTGCAGCCTAAAAAATGGGGATATACCATACATTCCGACTTCCAATTGTTATGTTTTTTGAATTTTTTGTCTTGATCTTTTTTTATTTTTTAATATTAATTAATTATTGTCTATATCATATAATTTTTTACGAAATTTTTAAAACATTTTTGGATTTTTTAAGAATATTTTTATCTTTTTTATCATATTCATCTATAAATTGTTAGATACTATGCATTCATAAGTACGAAAATTTTAAGCAAATATAAAAACATTTTAAAAACTTCATAAAAAAATATATGGCATTGACAATAATTTATTATTAAAAAGGTAAACAAAATCTTAAAAAAAAGTAAAAAAGGTAATAAAAAATTTATAGAACTTATCCTACCGCCACAAACTGTGGCGGTGGGATAGAATCCACCGTCAAATCATCACTAACAAGATAAAAAAGAATTTAGACAACATAAGAAAGTCATTTATAATTATTGTTGTGGACCGGTGGGCGGTGACCGTGACTGAGTACTGGACTATTGATACCATTAGTCCCATTTAGATAATTTCTGAATTCTTCTCTGCTTACTCTACTATGTCATATTTCCTTTCCCATGTTTTTTGTTAAATTTGTACACAAAATTGATACAAATGAGTTGAATGTCATAAGCAATAATTCGTGAAGCTTTGATATTAATCAAAAGGGAATTTCTAAGTTACTATGGAGCATCCTTACTCCTAAGTATCTTTTTTATTGTTTTCTAATTTAGTTGGTAATTTTATAATTTCTGTATGATTTTTATTTTAAGATATACTATAAAAAATTGAAAAAAAAATTGTAGATTTTTTTTAAATAAGTAAAAAAAATATTTTAATTCTTTTTTGTTTTTTGCTTTGTATTTTTAATTTTTTTATTACTTATCTTAGTAAACTTTATAGTAATTACTGTTTTTTGATTTTTTAAATTTTGTTCTTAAATATTTTCCAATTTTTCTTAAAATAAAAATTTTAAAATTATCAAACAAAATATAAAAAATTAAAAAATTATTCTACAATAAGAATATTTGAGAGTAGCTTATATATCACCTAATCAAAATACGTTCGGATATCAATACTGTCCCCCCTTGGGTGTGTGTTCCCCAATTGCCCTGTCCACTGCTTCCAGATAACTGTAATATAATCCCATGCCCAGCCGTCCCCCAGCAATCTATTGTGGGGAAATGAAGGCTCCTTTATTGCATGACCTGGCTATAGGACAAATGAACTTCAACTTTAATGCAAGGTACTATGGAAGGTTCCGTGCACCTTCTTTCCATGCGCAACGCCCAAGTCTGCCAGCCCTACCCTATGCGGTTACAAATCAAACGTGAAAAACGTGTTCATAAGGGCAATTGAAGTATGTGTAGTTTTTTTGGAGTTTTATTTTTTGACCATTTTAAGTTAAATTAATTTTATAAATAAAAAATGTTAATCTATCCCAACAAACAGTTATGGCTTAATAAACAATTCAATTCTATGTCTAAACCTTTTTCCTATGTCCTATTGTTTTTAAGTTTTTGCGTTATGTAATTAATTTATATATGACATATTATTTTAGAAATTTTTTGATATGTTTTGATATGGGAGATTCTAAGCTATTATGAGTATGTAGCTTGATTTAGAATGTGACTTTACATAATTATGTTTATTTTTTATCTCGAATTGTGTTTATTTTTTTCATTATTTAATTATTTGATATATCAAACATTTTAGTGTCAATTTTTTAACATGTTTTTGAAAGTTTTTTTTTGACATATTCATGACTAGTATGTCAACAAATTATTAATTAATATTACACGAAAAAGTAAGAAATTTTAAAAATGTTTTGAAAAATTCTAAAACAAAAAAAAATTGTGACATAACAAATAATCACTTATTATCAACAAGTAAAAAAAATCGACACAAAAGACAAAAATGAATGAAAAATTGGCACACCCCAATATATCTTACATCATCAAAATATGGTTGTAGAATAGTTAGCCCTTTTTTTTTTTATATTTTATAGATTGTATTGCTTATGAACGAATAGTTCAAGTAAGTGGCAAACATTTTCTCTTAAAATTAAATTAAAAAACAATTCAACAAATTGTCAAAAATATATATGACATAGAAAATAAATAAACAATGTAGCTTTGTTCTTAGTAAGATATATAGAAAAGACTCTCAGCTTTGTTGCCTGAACTCTTTTTGACTATCAAGAGCCTATCAGTCATGACTTAAGTTGCTCAGCTGATGTTGATTATGGGTGTAAATAACCATATTAATTTTAATACTTATACAATAACAACATAATATGCAGTATGTCCCCAGGGTGATTTCAACAAACATTTGTTTTTGATTCCTGTATGCCAGTACGCATGTAATTAATATTTATAACTTCTATCAACTCTAACATAATCAAACAGCCATAATTACCACTATAATTCTTCATAACATTTAGCATGTGTAAGTATCAAATTTAGCATGACTTTCACTTCCCAACAAACAACACTAAGATCGTGGATATACTTCCTATGTTACGTAGACATAAAATAATATTTGACAACAACTAATCAATATGGTTGATAACAACTAATCACTATGAGGCATCCCAATAGATAGAGGAAATTAATGAAAAAGAGTATAAGTCAACTAGGGTCACACATAGTCCCGTCATGTTACTAAATTTACCATTCAGGTATACAATATAGACAAAAGTAATCGTTTCATCAATACGATTAATCCATTGATTATCTAAAAGTCTGTCTACCAAGAATTGTAGTGCACGTAAATATACCAATAGTAACTAAGATTGATCCCCCCTCATTATCTTGTATCCCAAGAGCCCCAACAACCTTGAACAAACTTCAAATAAACTTAATGTTGTTGTTGAATAAGCTAAACTTAATGGTTATCTCATCAACATCGTTTCAATTTTTCATTACATGGCCCAGTGATAGGAAATTTAATATTGTTAAGGACTAAATAAAGAAAATCCATTCTGTGGCAGAAGAACATGGCACATCGTCAGTATAGCTTAAGTCTATACAGTCCAATCCATCTCAACCACAAATGTGCCCTATGATGCCAGGCAAACATTGGGAGCACTAAATCTATGACTAATGAAACAATATAAGGCAAATTATGGAACTTAATTATACAAAGTTATCTGGAAGACAAATAACTCGTGAAACCTTAATGCATCACAAGTAATAAAGACATGGGAAATTGAAAGATAAAACAAAATGACCCATTATTCAACACACAAACTACTAATAGGGAACTAAAAAGTTAACCAAAATTACCTACCGGTACCGACGATGAGAGGATACCAGAGAAGTGGGATGATTACTTCGCAGAAGTTAGTGCCAACAAAAGTTGTAAACTATGGGAGAAATGATCGCATAAGAGAATGCTTTGCAGACTGACGATGGACCATAAATGTAGCAAACTATGGGAGGCTTCGAAACAATTTATGACGCTCGTTCTTTGGAGGACTCAGTAATAGTAGGAGACGACTGACAATTATCGATTTTGAAATGGTGCAGAAGAGAATGCGCAAGAGAAGATTGGTAGACCCAGAACGACCTTAAAATGCGCAGCAAGCTATAGGAGGGTTGATCTGCAAATAAGGAAGGGACAAAGGCTTTTTTGCAATTCAGAACAGTTAAATACATAATTAATTTTGCAAATCCAAGCGTTCATTTCAAGTTAATGAAAATCTAAATGGTCATGTGAGAGGTAAGGTAGTAGCAATTATTTCAAATTCTAACCTCATCATCGGAGATCATATATCCATCATCGCTACAGATGAAGCAAAAATTTCAAATTAACAAAGCCGCCTCAGCCTACATGAAAAAATAAAATAAAAAGGATTATAACATAATTATCAGCCAAACTTGTCCTTTAAGAGAAGAATCACTTTATGACAAACATCTTTGCAGGAAACCAAACACATATCTCTCTCCCAATTCTTACACAAATAATAATATCTTTGCAAAACTTATTCTCAGCGAAAAATTTCGATTTACCGTGTATTCAACGCTATATATAAATATCATGTAACATAACTTGGACACTACAGGCATTTACATGTTCATCAAGGGAAAGGTTTGTTGGCTGCATGGTTTGCATGACGGTTGTTAAAAGCTTTACATAACATGAGAAGTCAACTTATGCCATTAAATACCAAAATGATCAATTCCATAATTGCATTTTTTTTCCTTAATGGAAGTACATTTTACTATTTGATCCCGAACACCAAACTGCACAAATAACCTAAGGAAGTCTTTAATGTCTTTACAAAGGGAAGTTTCAGGCTGTGGGAAAATACAAAACACTAAACTATGATGGACGAGCAACCTTAATTAAAATTATAACAAGATGTTGAATTGAAAAGATCATTCCCTTAATAAAATTTCTTTATTTCTATTTATGGGCAAACAACAGGAATTGAATGCAAGCTTGGTGGATTCACAATCCACTGCCTTGCTCCACTTGGCAACATCAGGCCCTATACTATCTAGAAATTACAGAGATTTACATTTCTAATATTTATTTATCTTTTTTCTTCTATCTTCTAAGTTTTTCCTCGTCTTCTAAGACACTATAGAATAAACAAAAAAACCAATCTAACCGTTCATTTGTCTCTCTTATTTTCTTATGTTAAAATAAATAAAGCTAAAGAATGTTGAAGTAAATTATAAATTTATGTGTGAAGAAAAATACTTTTCAAAAATAAAGTAAATGAGCAATATCAGCCTTCTTTATATTGCTCCTTTACCTTCACAAGCTTGTATTCATTAAAACCAAAATCTTATCCATTTATAGATGGAGCCTCAACCACAGCTAAGTGTAGAGAGAAGTCACGCTTTAATTCATCATCCTCTTCAAACAACAACAAAAGACGAGCATATTGCTCGTTTCTTTTCTTCTTCTGCCACCGCTTAAACAGGCAAAAAATACAAGAACAAAACTACCACAAGAGCAACTATGACAATGGCAACGGCAAAGAAATCAAACTAAAAAAAAGATAGTCTTCATATGTGTCTTTACAGTCATCAAAGAGCTAAAAGGAAAAACACGTGAATGAAAATTACATTATACTTGATACATACACTAACTGATGCAAAAGAAACTATATTCTGAAAAAATTAAAATAATTATGGTGAGTGCAATTTGATAGAAGTATCAATTTTCACCTTTGCCAGTTGAACATAATGAAGAAGTAACAATAATGTCTCAAATTAAGGTCCTTCATTTTAAGTGATACTCCAAAATCAGTCAACTGCGTTTTTAACATAAGGTTCTTATTACTAAAAGGAAGTTCAATGCATATTCGGTAGGAATTATAGTTTCAACGGTCATAACAGGGCTTAAATCTTCAAACTTTCAATTGTTGTAATCTTAAGCTTCGAACTTTTGTGTTTAACGAAACATGCTGCTTAAAAAGTTGGATTATAACAAATTCAAGACACAAATAAAACCAATAAATAAAACAAAAGTTAATTTTTAAGCATTAAGGGAAAATTATCTATTGATCTTTTACACCCCAATTCAATCAAATGCATCCAAGTATAAAATAACTCATGATTTATATACCTTGGAAGAGTGACATGCACGAGTCAATCCCAATGCTCTTAGTTTCCTAACACTATGTTGCATTGCCTTTGTTTTCTGTAAGCAAAAAGTTTGTGTCAAAGATGATAAAAATTTAAATTAATTTAAACTAAATGTTTGCAACAATAATACTTTGGCAATTAAGCATTACTTGCTCTCCCACTACATCCAGCGCCGGTATCAACCTAACATAAACGATACATAAGTTCTGCGATGAAATAATAAAAATATATATGTAAAGAGGTATTATGAAATAAGATAACATTTCACCACCAACTTGGGTGGGGAAACGGAACAAAATTTTCATAAACAAAAAGCACATCAACTAAAGACTTTATTGAACATGAAGCATATTGACATCAAGCACACTTGCATTAAGGTGAAGAAAGTTGTAACTATTATAAAGTTTCTTTAAGGAATTAGGCATTTAAATTATATCAGCCTTTACCTAACTTTGGGACCCCATATTAATAAATGGCACAAATTATATTCTATGAATATATGCATTAGCGAACATAATTTCATAAACATAGAAACCAAGAATCAATTATTCAGCAATGGGACAATACGCGTCCTTGTTTGCTAAATAGTATATTTATGTATGCTAAATTTTCGCAACAACATATTTACTGAAGATGTGGTCCCCGTGTTCTATTTTTTGGTGCATATAAATCTCAGATTCAAGGTTTCCTGTACTGTAAATGTTCAAAAAACAAGAGGAAATAAAATCACAGCTACTATTGCTTTCTTGATTTACAGTACCATTATGATATCCCACCAAATCAAATGGTTAGAATCTTCTAAAAAAGGATATGGAGTTCAAGAACTTATGTAAAAAAACAAACTCCTCCAACAGAATAAGACAAGATATTGACATTCCCTTTCTCATTTTCTTACCTTTATTAGAAGAAAACCAATCCACCCTTCTAATAGAACGCATATTCTCAAGCAAAACTATAAGGCATCCACTCAAACTGAGTTTTGCCTATGTTTGTCACTAGTTTGTATCAGCAGAGAAACCACATTTATAACCTATACCAATCCTATGTGTAAACCCCTCACCATTGAAAAGATTTGCTTAAAGTTGGCCATCAATGTTCTTCACAAACCCCCATGTAGGGTGGCTTGTACCAATGCCAGTAAGCTAAACAGAGTAAACATAACAAAAAAAATCTGATGTTCAGTACACATTAAAAGAGAAATTATAAAAATGTGAACAAAGTTGAAAAGATATGTCAACCACAAGTAGGAAGAAAGGTTAATAGAGGTCAATGGCCATAGCTCACTGAAGATAGTTGTTGGCTAGAGCTATTTACTAGGAATGGTGATGACAGTTGCTGCTTACAGTGGTGGGTGGGGTTAGAGTTTTAATTGCTCAAATAAACAAAGTTTTGTGAAGAAGAGGCATTGTACATTTTAATTCCTATTGCATCATGATTGCAATATAAGTCCATTACCTGAAATAGCCTAACTCCAGATAGTTGTTTTAGATTCCCATCCATTTTTTACTACAAAATAGAGTTACACTTTAGGTAATATTAAATTCATTATAATAAAGACAACTAATTTTGTAACCATCAACTATCTTTCATGTTTTTGGATATCTCAATCACACAATTTCCATTGCTAGCAAAATTATGCAAGCAGTTATGCAACAAAGTTTCAATCAACAGGAATGCATGGAGCAATGACCAAAATTCCAATAAACTAACAAAAAGATTCTAACAGTTTAACAATCTGATAGTTTCTGCAGCATATTGAAAATTAAATCTAAAACAACACATTCATAATCAAAACTCAAAACAAAAGTTCACTTATTGGATCTTTATATATTGGAAGCACTTAAACTTCTTCCTGGTACAAAAACATGCCTTCTGCAACTACAGGTCCGACACATTTAAATATAAATAGAAAGGAAACTTAACAAACATAATTTGAGACCAAAGAACTGTAATTTGCAGTTCATATAACCTCTACTATAGTTGATCAAACTACTATTTCTCTTAAATCAAATTCCCTATCTTTCCCACATTTTCTGACGAACTCATTATATGCCAAAATGTACACACAAGAAATAAATAAAAAACCTTCGCTTCGAGCTTAACTGAGGTATGTTTTAAGAAAAAAAAATTAACAATTTCAAATGTTTTTCTTATCTAAACTACAACATAGAAACATCACCTGGTTAACCACATGACGATTAGGGAGAATAATCCCGCAACACCTTTCAAACAAATCCTATCAAGTTTAATGCTTTCAACATTGTTGAATGCGGGGGCTGCGTCGAAGGAGGAGTGATGGTTGACGGAGGTTACAAGGACAAAGAATCGTGCCACTACGTCTCGGAGGTAATGGTGAACGGAGCGATACGTGCCTTTCTCACCTTTGCACCATCACAGACAAGTAGCCAAATATTTTGGGGGTTTGCGGGGGTTGCTTTTGTAATTTCATTTTTTTTTGGACTAATGAGTAAAATTTGAAAAACAAATAAATGAAACCGACTATTCCAGTTACTGGTCATCTGCTTATTTACATCCAACGGACGGATTTTATTCTTAGAAAATCATACGACCACCAAATTGTGGCTATATTAGCTACTGCCCCATGTCCACATGGGGCGGTAGGTTAGAATCCACCATTTACTTTTGGTCATTTTGATCTTTTTAATATTTTAATATTAATTAATTATTTTTTATGTCATATTTTAAAAAAAAATTTTTACACTTTTTATATTATTTATTTATAATTTTTAAAAAAATTTTAAAAAAATTTTTACAAAAATTTTTAAAATTTTCAAAAAAAGTATGATATAAAAAATAAAAATATTAGAATAAAAATTAAGAGATAAAAATAAAAGAAATTAAGCTATTGTTCCATGGATGATAGGTTAAACTTTCCCTAATTAAAATTTTATAACATGCAATAACAATTTATAAAGATTCATCACAGCATAATTACTTTTAAATATGACATAATATTCATTGAATACTTAAAACACGAATATTCAAATACAACTAGGAATTTTAAAACATCAAGCAAGCTACATTACCACAAAGATGCTTTTTCACTTGAATTTGGTTAAATGAGTCACTAGGTGAAAGCATCAACATGAATAACCTCGGCATTGGAAAATAAATTAGTAGTAGATAGTTATTTAATAATTTTTCTTTCATTTTTTTATTTCTTTTTAAATTAAAAAATATTATATCATATATATATAAAATATAAATAATTACATATTAGTTTAATTTTTATCGAGAAATGTGACTCACATACTAATAGTGTGTCACACTTCTCACATAAATCTTTTTCAATCACTCACCACTATTCATCCACTTTACTTACATATTTATTGAATGGTTAAAAATGATTATGTAAAAGGCATGTAGTACTAGGCAGTGTATGTAGAGATGTACGCAATGAAAAATTGCAAATTGCACTGTATAAAGAAATGTGGTGTGGTACGGTGCGATTTTTTGAAATTTGATATAGAAAACCGCACCGCACCATATGTGGTGCGGTGCGGTTTTAACCACATATTTAATTGTAAATCTAAAAAATAGAAAATTTTGATACATAACCAACAAAATAACCATAATTTAATAATTTAATAAAATAATCTCCACAATTAATTTTAAACAGAAGTATAACATAACATTTGTCCTTAAAAAAAGTTCCATATTAAAAAAATGAGAAATATAACAGTGAATTCAACCAAACAACAAATTAAATGAAAAAATGAACACAAAATTTCAAATTTTTAGAACGAATATTATAGCAATAGCCAACACCAATAGCAATTCAATGAGACAAATCAAAATCAATAACCAATCATACACTATACGTCAAATGTAAAGAGAGAAATAAAAAATAAGCAAGGAAAAATTTATTTTGGTAAAATGAAAAAAAAAGTAAAATTTATCTTCAACCAAGTCTTATTGGATTATTTTCATAAAATATTCTAGTTGGGTTCTCTGTAAAGTTGTAAACAAGTAGAAATAAAGTAGGATTTATATTAATGTGCGGTGCAGTGCGGGTAAATCAGCAGTTTGAACCTCCCAAACAACTAACTACACCGCACATTGCGGTTAATCTATATTTTAAACGTCACTGTATCACTTGAACTGTGGTACAGTGCGGTTAATGCAGTTTTGCAGTTAAAACCACACCGCTATTCACCCTTTGGTGTATGAGTAACATTTCTCATTTTTTATTCATTAAGAGATAATTAGTGGCTTTTATTCAAAATTATTCTATATGACTATGAGATAGTTGGTCACAATCTTTGATATATAATTTTATTTGAAAAATAGTGAATAATTATTTAATAACTCTTCAATCTTCATTAATCTCATATTCGATCAACGATGGATTAAAAATTTAATAGGACAAAACGAAAAGGTTATCATATTTTTTATATATATATATATATATATATATATATATTATTCTATTATGTTAAAATTTACAACACCATGCAAAGGTTATGAATTTGTCAAAAATAGGAATATCAAGGGAGAATAATAGAAAAGTATAAGGAGATGAAAATTATTTTATTAAATTATTCTATTATCTTATTTGGTTTTATCTCCATGTTTATCTTTTTTTGAGTAAATTATTTTATTTTTTTAATTATGCAATTTTTATTATGAAAATATATATGTTAAAAATATTATAACTTAATCAAATTTTAAATTTAAATTTAATTAAATTATTTACTTGTCTAAAATATTTATTAAAAACTTTTAAATTTATTTATTATTTATTTCAAAAAAATATTTAAAATTATTCATTGTATTTGAACAATTAATTTTTCATTGATTATAAAAACTTTTTAAAAATTATTTAATGTGTTTTTGACTTTTATTTATTCTTTCATATCAATATTACTAGAAATGAATGAATGATGATTATCATTATATACAAACTTTTTTTTATAGTGTTTCAAACATATAAATAATTTAATTAATATTAAATTTAAAAATATATTAAATTATAATATTTTTTAAATTTAAAATAAAATTTATATATTTTTATAATATAAAGAAAGATCATGTAAGTAAAATACAAAAAAAAGATAGTAATTTATATTTTTTTTTATAAAAATTAGTTGTTCAATTATAAAAAAATTATTATGTTAATAATATCTATTTATTATAATTGAATAATTAATTTTTATAATAAAATAATTACTTTTAATAATTTAATATCTATTTTTATAAAAAAATAATGGATGACACCAATTTGGTGTTATGGGAATGGAAATTTAATACCAACAAATAAATAATTTTCTCTTTAATTTTTAATTTAACTTAAAGAAATTTTGTATATTTTATCTTATTTTTTTAATTATTATTGTACTCTCATCTTTAATATATTAATTATGATATATTATACATAAATTATAATTTAGTTAAATTAATTTTTATAATTTAATTAAGTGTTAAAATTAATAATTTTAATTAACATAATTTAACTATGTAATTAAAAATTTTAATAACAAAATTATTATATAAAATAATATAAATATCTTAAAAATAAATGATATTAAAATATTTAATTAATTTTTATTTTTAAGAATAAAAATAAAAATAAATTAAAAATTTTATTTTTTAAAAATAAAAATTAATTAAATATTTTATTATTGTTTATTTTAAGATATTTATATTATTTTAGATAAAAATTTATTATTTTTTTATTTTTATTAAATTTTTTTAATTATATAATTAAGTAATATTAAATAAAATTGTTAATTTTAATATTTAATTAAATAATAAAAAATAATATTAAATTATGATAATTTAAAGAGAATAAAAATAAAAATTAATAAAAAATTTTATTTTTATTTATTTTTAAAATATTTATATTATTTTACATAAAAAGTTATTATTAGTTTTTTAATAAAAATTTTTAATTATATAATTAAATTTTATTAATTAAAATTATTAATTTTAATATTGATAAAAGATTATTTAATTAACTTATGAGAATTTAATATATAATATATTATAATTAATAATTAAAAAAGTTACAAAATTTCCTTAATTTAATTTACAAGAATTTAGAACGCACCCGGAAAATTTTCCGTACTAACATATCCCTCAAGGTCCCAAGTAATTATCGATTCCGAACCAAAAAACGGGGGCACATCCTCGACAGGCTCGACCGAACTCGAGTATCTGACGATTAAGCGTTGTCGTCCTTCTCTCTCAGCGGTTTAGCTATCTCATTGCCCTGTAATGGCGGAGCTGTGCGCTCGACAATTATCCCGTAAAAGTTGCTGCCTTTTTACTTTTTTTGTTTGTAAATTTTTCTGTAATATTTCTCGTCTTTATCAAATCTCTGGTGCCTTCTCTCCTTGCGGAGATTTGAGTCTCTCCATTTTCTTGCCATGTCACTCTCTAAACGCAGATGTATCTGTCTCAGTAGATGTTTGCTGTGGCTGAAAATTAGGATATTTTAAAGATGAACTTTTAAGTGCTGAAACTTGAGGGTTGTTTGCCTAATTTCTGAAATTTGAGCATGACAAAGCATACAAGCTAAATACTGAAAATGGGTTAATTAACAATTTCCCCCCTAATCAATGGTTTTTTATGGTGATAATATAACATGTATAACTACTAAACGTGATTAAAAATGTATAAGCTTAAGGAGATATCATAGACACTTGGCGATTGAGAATTGAGTGACAGATTACCTGTATTGGTTACTGTTTTGGTGGCATTGGTGATTAGTAGTTAATTGAAGGAAAAGCATCCAAACGCACTTAAAAGGTATCAAGAATTTCAGCGGTCATTGCTCTTCACCAATGCTAGTTATGAGCCAAAGAAAAAAGGAAATGAATCCATGCAATAAATTATATGCTGTTAAAAAAGGAGTGCCAAAGTCTTCAAGGTTATGACAAATTAAGTAGTTAACCTCAGGTCCACAAGACATATATAGAAAGAAGGAAAAAAGAAAAGAGTAAAAGAAACTTGGGGACTTGCTGCCCAACTCTTGATTTGAACAGTGTGCCACTGATTTTTTCTATATCATTAATGAAGATGATAATGGATCTACTCTCTCATCTTGGAGCAGTTTCTTTTGACGAGTTTTAAAGGTTTTGGTAAGAGAAAAGAGATGAATGCTTTGTAGTAGTGGACAATCTTTGTGGGGCTATAGTTTATTTGGTTACAAAGGAATGCTTGCATTTTTAAGGGTGTCTCGCTGCCTATATGAGTATACGGTTGTTGTGGGACAACATACTGTCTATGGCTTCCCTTTGGGGTTCTTCACAAGGTTTCTTTAAGTGGGTATCTCAATTAGATTTATAGAGAATTTTGATAGCAGATAGACAGACAGACAGAGAGAGAGAGAGAGAGAGAGAGAGAGAGAGAGAGAGAGAGAGAGAGAGAGAGAGAGAGAGAGAGAGAGAGAGA